>VMDO01005408.1:0-112345 GCA_007922755.1 Pedetes capensis | reverse complement strand
TGTAGTCGCGCTCGGAACTTCACCGCTGGCGGTGAACTGCTCTGCCAGTTTCCGCCGAAAAGGATCTCCCCGGCCGCGCGCGATTTAGCCACCTCCACAATCCCCCGACCTCTCCGCAGCACAGTAGGGTGATTTGGGCTCACCTCTGATGTGTCTGGTATCCGGGCATATGTGTGTCCAATTTTCTGTGGAGTTCGCGACCGTAGGCCTCACCCGCCGCAACAGAAGGGAGGGGAGCCGTGTCTTAGCTCTAGATGCGGATCACTGGCACCAGCTTCCCCGTTCGCTCCTAGGCCGCTATGGAGGGTGTTTGTGGGCCCCCTCGCGGTGACTCACCTAGGATCTGCAGTCTGTGTCCTGCAGGCGTGGTGAGAGTGTGCTGCCAAGGTTGCACTCCGTGTTGGGTCCAGGCCGTGGGTGCGTGTGCTCGAAATCCCCTCCACGTCTCTGGGATTCTATCCTCTGTCTGTGTGATGGCGAAATGGCGGCGTCCTGCTGCTGGCCACTGTGTAGCTCCTCTGAAGCCTAATCCTTGATTTCAGTGCACACCTAGTTTCATTCTCTATCTCTCAAACTAAATTATCTCTGTTTCTATTTATTCAATTGGCTTTTTTAAACCCCTAATGGAGGCTTCTTATTGCTCCGGAACAGAAGGTGTTTGTTATCTGTCCGCCATCTTGACTCCGCCCCTTATCAGATGGATAGGATGTAAAGATTTTTTTTCCCCTTCAGTCGGGATTTCCTTGACTCTGTTAACTGTTTCTTTTGTTGTACAGAAGCTTTTTAATTTCATGTAATCCCATCTATTCTTGTTGCAATTTTTTTGAGCAATTGGAGTCCTATTAGGGAAACACTTTCCTATGCCTATATGATGGAGTGCATTGCCCATCTTGTCTTCTATAAGTTTTGAAGTTCCTGGTTTTATGTTGAGATCTTTTATCCATTTTGAGTTAACTCTCATGCATATTGAGAGATGTGGGTCAGTTTTCATTTTTCTGCATGCAGATGACCATGTTTCCCACCACCATCTATTGAAAAGGCTGTCCTTTTTCCAGTTTACTAGCTTTGTTCCTTTGTCAACAATAAGGTGGCTATAGGTGTGTTGAGGTATTTCTGGGTCTTCTATTCTGTTCCAGATGTTTTCAGGCTTATTTTGTGCCAGTAACAAGCTGTTTTTGCTACCACTACCCTATAGTATAGTTTGAAGTCAGGGATTGTGATTCTACCTGCATTAATTTTGAAGCTTAAAAGTGTTTTGGCTATACATGGTCTTTTGTGATTCCATATGAATTTTTGGATCATTTTTTTCTATTTCTGCAAAGTCAGTGGAACTTTAATGGGGACTACACTAAATCTATAAATTGCTTTTGGTAGTATAGCCATTTTTACTATATTAATTCTCCCTATCAAGGAGCAGAGAATGTCTTTCCATTTTTCAGTGTCCTCTGCTATTTGTTTCTGTAATGTTTTGAAATTTTCCTTATAGAGATCTAAAGGATCTTTGGTTACATTGATTCCAAGGTATTTAATTTTCTGGTGGGCTATCATGAAAGGTATTTTTTCTGAAATTTCCTTCTCTTCCTGTTTGCAGTTGGTATAAAGACAAGGTATTGATTTTTGTGTGTTGATTTTATAACCTGACACTTTGCTGAAGGATTTGATTAGCTCTAGAAGTTTTCCGGTTGAGGTTGTGGAGTCTTTCATGTATAGAATCATATCATCTGCAAATAAGGATAATGTGACCTCTTCATTGCCATCTGCATCCCTTTGATTTCTTTCTCTTGTCTTGGAATTGGGGAATATTATTTTAAGTGAATGAACACAAGCTCAGAAAGAGAAACACCGCATTTTCTCACTTATGGGTAGGAGCTGAATCAAAATTATAAGAAGGAACAAATCCTATACAAAGGTTGTTTCAGAATAAAAGAAAAAAACAAGCCAAGAATGGTATCAGTATAGATGGTCTAGAAAATGCATGTAATAGTTCTGACAAGGTAAAAAGAAAGTTCACTACAGAAAAAGTTTCTATCTTAAACAGATCTGGGACCCAAGGACATATATAGAAAAATGTTACCATAAAAAGACAAGTAAATGGAAGTGAAGTCTTTGATGGGGGGGTGGGACAATGGGAGGAAGTGCATAAGAGGGTAAGGGGGAACCTATATGAATAATGTACAACAAAATGCGTATATGGAAATGTCACAATGAAAACCATGTCAGAATGAATCACATTAAGGTATACATTAATAATTTCCAATAAAAATATATATTTGTTCAACGACACAATAACCTTCACAAAAAGAAGAATTTTAGTTTCCCAATATAATCAAACATCTCTAGAGTTCGCATTGAGAAAATGATGAAAAGGAAAATTTTAGGCAAAGATGAAAATATGGCTTTCAGTTTTTTTTCATCATGTAATTGATAGTTCCATGATTAGGTTTTGGTTCCACAGGCAATGAGAATAAATGAAATGATAAAGTCCATTAGAAATAGAAAGTTGAATTTGAGATTGATTAATATCTTCTAAGTGTTCATGAAACCCTACTTGTCTTCCATCTACAATGTTTTCCTTCCCATTTCAACAGGCTCCATATAGGTAAATCTAGTCTCATCACATGAAAAAACACATATGTTAAGAATGTCACACATTCTCTATACTTCAAAAATGCTTCTGAAAGTCTCCCTGCAGGGCATGTCTAACTGTAGCTAATGAGTTATAATGTCTGATTTTCTTGTACCTTGCCTTTCTTTCTACATCAATCTGTTCATGGCATCTGCCATGCAAACAGTAACAGGGAAACCACTGGGGCTGTCAAGGAAGTGACACCTTTTTCCTTTACCAGAATCTGAAAATGATGCCCATATTTCTTTGAAATTCTCTAGGCAAACTATGTCTTTCTTTTAAAATCAACACCATCTGCCCAAGTAGACATTTGTGAGCCAATTGTCACATAAAAGATTTTTGGCTGATTTCTCATGTTCAAGCCTTTACATTAGGTGTCAAGCTTTCACTTAGCTACATGACATACCTTGCATATTTCAAATTGAAGATGGATATTTTAGAATAAAATGGAATGGGTTTATTTTAGCCAAACTATTGAATGGTAACAGAAGCAATCTTGGCTGATGTTTAAAAATAAGGACATGCAGTGTGCGTGTGTGTGTAATTTTTTGTAGTACTTCGGGGTTGGATTGGATACAGGGTCTCACACCTACTTTGCAAGTGCTCTGCCACTTGAATGTACCCTCAGCCTACTTTTTATCTTGAGAAAGGGTCTTGCTAAATTATGCAGATTTCCTCTGGCCTTGAACCTGTGATCCTCCTGCCTCTGACTCCCAAGTCACTTGGATTACAGGCCTGAGCCACTGGAGCACTCAATATTTGGGAAACATATATACACATATACACTCTTAAGTTTCCAAATGTATTTTGTTTTTATAGATTTTTCTGTTAGAATGAAAGTTAAAAGCACATAATAGCATATCTTATCAAAACATCAATAAATGCAAGATTATTGTTCATTCTCATGTTTTTGATTAATTTTTGATCCAGTTATGCATTTAAATACTGGAGTTCAGTATAATCTCTAAAAAACACTCAAATGCATCATGAATATCCCATTTATAATCATTTCTAATTATGTTGTTGTTAGGTGCCATTGAGTCGCATCCAACTCAGCAACACTTGTAGGGTTTTCAATGGCTGACTGATTTGGGATTGCCTCAGGAGTGGACTGCCACATCTTTCTCCCATTTCTAATTATGTAGTTAATTGATTTAGTAATGTATTCCCAAGATTGTACTTTTTTGTTTATTTTGCTAGTTAATTTAAGTAATTATTTGTCCTTATCCATAAAATTCCTCAAATACTTATCTTAGGGAAAAAATATATAAACATAATATATATTTTCCTATGTATATATATCACATGTGAATATATACACTATATACTACATTGAATATTTTTCCCTTAAAACTCATTGGTATCATCCTGGGTAAATAAACATGCTAGTAGAGTGCAAATTTTAATTTTGCCAAGGATTTCATCCTATGACTACATCACTCATGTAACTTTGAGGGACCGTTGGCAAGTTAGTGTTTGGCTCTTCTAAAAAACAGTTGATGAATAGTTTCATAGGTATGTTTTATAAAGTTGCACAGTTCTGTTCATTTTCATAACTCCCAAAGAGTTCTGACATGTCATTTAAAAGATATGAAAATTTTAGGGGTTTTGGTATATATTGCCATGTTGTCCTACAAAGACTATAAAACTAAACTTCATGCAGCAGTCAATAAGTGGTTTTTCATAAGTTTCAACATTAGAAATTTTAATTGGTTACCTAATAAATGAAAAATAGTTTGTTACTTCAGTAACTATTAAAGTTTAACATTTTAAGTGAGCTTACAGAACATTCTGTGTATGCTTTTGTGACTCATGTCATTGTCTATAATTCCATGACAGTGTTGATCTTTTCCTCACTTACTTGCAATAATTGTATACTCCTTAAGTATATGAATTTTATGTATTACATAGATTACCTGGAATTCCCCATTTACATTTACACTTTAATAAGATTTAT
Organism: Pedetes capensis; assembly: GCA_007922755.1. Lineage (NCBI taxonomy): Eukaryota > Metazoa > Chordata > Mammalia > Rodentia > Pedetidae > Pedetes > Pedetes capensis. The sequence goes on along the minus strand of VMDO01005408.1, from coordinate 107,762 downwards.
GGTGATTTTATTTACAAAGTTTTTCAAATATTTATGTTAGTATCTTTCATGATTTTATCTTTGTCATTACCTTTAAAGTTTTTCTCTTTTTTCTGTGATTGCACAACTATTCCAGTATATATTATTCTAGAACTTTAAGTTTACTTGTATGGGAGAAATTTTCCAATAAATACCATTTACTAATAAATTATTACTGATTTGAAATATTATCATTATGATATGCTATGTTTTTATAAATCATGTTTTATAAATCATGCATTATATTCTTTAAACCATTTGTCTATACCTGGATCTACATGGTACTGTTTTCAATCTCAATTTTGTAAATGCTTCTCTTTTCTGTTGTTGTTGTTGTTAGGTACCATCAAGTTGGGTCTGACTCATAGTGACGCTCATAGGAGGGGCTGATTGTTTTGGGATTGCCTTGGGAATGGATTGCCATATCCTTCTCCCATTCTTTGTGGTGCTGGGGATCAGACCCAGGTGATCAGACACTGCAGAACAGCACTCTAACTACTGAGCTAAACCCCATCCTCCACTATGATGATAGTTACACCCAAACATCAGCTCAATTTTTGATATTTCACTTAGGATTTTCAGACATAGGTCTATTCACTAATATGTTACTTTAAATTTTTATCCTTATTATGTGTTACTTCTTGCTGGCAATATCTTATATTCTAAATCTTATTTTTGTTTGGTTTGGCTCAAATTTAGGACTATTTGTCAAAGAAAATTCCTTTTTTTATCTTGAAACTCTGACATACCTGATGATCAAAGAAATATCTGCTCTTACAAGGTTTGAATAAGCATATCTATAAAATATTTTTATTTTTATGGGCCAGGTACAATTCTGAATGATTTTGAGAGCTTGCTAGGTAACCAGGCTAAGTTTTTTTTTTTTTTTTTTTTTTTGGTGATACTGGAGGTTGAACCCAGGGCCTTGCGCTTGCATGCTCTGCAAGTGCTGGACCACTGAGCTGCACCCCCAGCCCACTTTTTTACTTTTTGAGACAGGGTCCCGCTAAGTTACGCAGACTGCCTCTTGTCTCGAACTTGCAATCCTCCCGCCTCCACCTCCCAAGCTGCTGGGATTATAGGCATGCGCCACTGTGCCCGGCTGCTAATTTGGGTTTTCTATAAACTTCTGAGTCATTTTAAGCCACATATGATTTCCTCCAAAGATTCTTCCTTGGTAGAACTGCCTTTGCTGTATTCCATAGATTTTGATAGGTTGCATTTTCATTATCATTTGATTAAAGGTACTTTGAAATTTCCTTTCTGACTTCTTCAATGACCCTTGATCATTTAGAAGTATGTTATTTAATCTCCAAGTATTTATATATTTTTGTAGTTTTCCTTGCTTTTGACTTCTAGTTTTATTCCATTGTGATCTGGTAAGGTCTAGGGATGATTTCAATTGTTTTGTATTTGTTGAGGCCACTTTTGTGAACTAAAATGTGGTCTATTATAGAAAAAGCTCCAAGTGTGGCTGAAGAGAATGGTTATTCCACCTCTCTTGGATGGACTATTCTGTAAACATCTGTTAGGAACAATTGGTCAAGGTGTTAAGCCCACTGTTTCCCTGTTGGGTTTTTGCTTTGACAACCTATCTATTGAAGGAAGTGGAGTATTGAAATCTCTCATAATTATTGTATCTGGACCTATGTGTTCCTTTACGAACAGTAAGGTTTGTTTTGTGAAGTTAGGTGTTCCTATGTTTGGGGCACAGAGATATTGCCCAATGTTATGTCTTCTTTCCTAAGTGTTTCCTTTATTAATAAGGAGTGAACTTCATAGCCATCTGTGCCTACAGGAAAAAGATAGGGAAGGTCCAATTAAATAATCTAATCACATAATTCAAAGCGCAAGTAAGACAGCAACAAATCAACCGCAAATTGAGTACACAAAATGAAATAATTAAGATCAAGTCAGAGATCAGTGAAATAGAGACTACAAGGATACTGCAAAAATAAATGAAATTAAGGAAGCTACTTTGAGAGGTTGTACTCCCAAAAAAGTGAAAATATTGAAGAAATGGATAAATTCATTAACATTTTTGACCCACCAAACCTAAATCCTGATATAAGCAAATTAAACAGTCCTATATCAAGAAATGAAATAGAGGCAGTAATTAAAAAAAAAAAAAAAACCTCCCAACAAAGAAAAGCCCAGGTCCTGACAAATTCACAGCTAAATTCCATTAAACTTTTAAAGAATTAATACTTACCCTCCTGAACCCACTTCATAAAATATAAAGGGAAGGTATACTTCCATAATAATTCTATGAAGCCGATATCACTCTGATACCAAAACCAGATAAGGACATTACAATAAAAGAGAACTAAAGACCAATTGTAATTATGAACATTGATGCAAAAATCCTTGATAAAATTCTTGCAAATGGAGCCAGGCACAATGGCACACACCTGAATTCCCAGTGGCTCAGGAGGAAGAGGCAGGAAGATCGCAAGTTCGAGACTAGAGGCAGTCTGCGTAATTTAGGGAGACCCTATATCAAAAAAGTAAAAGATAAGAAAAAAATGAGCTGAGGGTGCAGCTCAGTGGTCCAGCATGCAAGTGCACAAAAAAAAGTTCTTGCAAACCAAATTCAGCAACACATAAAAAAGATCATACACCATGATCAGGTATAGGCTTCATTCCTCCAATACAAGTCTGGTTCAATATACATAAATCAATTAATTTAATTAAACATATAATGAGACCTCCAGACCTAAATTGAATGATCATCTTAATTGATGCCAAAAAAGCCTTCAACAAAGTTCAATGTCCCTTCAAGATAAAGCTCCTGAAGAAATTGGGTACAGAGGAAGATATTGCAACATCATAAAGAATATATGACAAAACTATAGCCAATACCATATTAAGTAAGGAAAAATTGAAAGAATTTCTCTAAGATGAGGACCAAGAGAAGGATGTCCACTCTCTCCTCTCTTTTTGAATATAGTGATTGAAATCATAGCCAGAGAAACCAGGCAAGAGAAAGAAATAAAAGGAATACAAATAGGGTAAGAAGAGGTCAAACTGTCCTTATTCACAAAGACATGTTCATATACCTAACAGACCCTAAAAATTCCACCAGAAAACTCTTATAGCTAATTAACTCTTTCAGCAAAGTAGCAGGATACAAAATTAACATTTAAAATTCAGTAACATTCCTGTACATCAACAGTGAACAGGAAGAGAAAGAAACCAAAAGAACAATTCAAAATAGCCCACCAAAAAAATAAATCAATATTTAGAATCTGAAGACCAAGGACCTAAAGACCTCCACAATGCAAACTTCAAAACACTAAAGAAAGAAGTCACAAAAGATACTAGAAGATGGAAGTATCTCACTTGCTCATGGATGGGAAGAATTAATACTGTGAAAATGGCTGTACTACAGAAGCAGTCTACAGACTCAATGCAATTCCCATCAAAATTCCAAAGACATCCTTCACAGTAATAGAAAAAAAAAATCTTAAAATTTGTATGGAAGCACAAAAAACTGCATATAGCCAAAAGAATCTTAATCAGCACAAACAATGTAGGAGGCATCATAATACCTGACTTCAAACTATGCTACAGTGTCATAGTGGTGTAGGCACAAAAACAGGCAAGAAGATCAATGGAACCAAACAGAAGACCCAGATATACACACATGCAACCACAGCCACCTACTTTTTGACAAAGGAGCTAAAGGAGTACATTGGAGAAAAGGCATCCTTTTCAACAAATTGTGCTAGGCAAACTGAATATCTATATGTAGCAGAAAGAAAATAGGCCTGTACCTCGCAAGCTGCATGAGAATCTGTATGGATCAAGATGGATCACAGACCTCAATATAATACTGGACACCTTAAAACTTCTAGAAGAAAAGATAGGGAACACAATTCAACACGTAGGCATAGGCAAATACTTCTTTAACACGATTCCAATTGCTCAGGAAATTGCACCAAGAATCCACAATTGAGATTACATAGAACTTAAAAGCTTCTGTACAGCAAAGTACAAAACTCAGTAAAGGGAGAAGCCATAGAATGGGAAAGAAATTTTGCATCCTACACATATGACAGAAGACTAATTTCTAGAATATACAAAGAATTTAAGAAATCAATCACCAAAATAACAAATAATATAATAAGTAAGTGGGCAATGGAACTGAATATATCTCAAAAGAGGAAATACAAATGGCCAATAAACACATAAAAAATGTTCAATATCCCTAGTCATTATGGAAATGTAAATCAAAACTACAGTGAGATTCCTTCTTATTCCAGTAAGAATGGGCAAGATTAACAAAACAAACAACAAAAAATGCTGGCATGCTGGTGAAGATGTGGAGAAAAAGGAAACCTTTTACACTGCTGGTAGGATTGTAAATTAGGATAGCCACTTTGGAAATCAATAAGGAGGTAGCGTCTTGTTGTTGTTAGGTGCCCTTGAGTCGGTTTCCATCTATTCTTAAGATACAACATTATGCATGGGGAAATGTAGATGTTGTTCTTGGCATTATCTCTTGACAATCTCAAACTATAAGACTGTATTTTTTATAAAGTTTAAACTCCTCTATACCAGAAATGCAAGAGATTATTGGTGTCAAAATTATACGGAAAAATTTACCTAAGCAAAATTACCACTCTTCTGTTATTCTTAAGTGATTTTGACAATAGTAAAAACTCAGAATCTTACCAGTCCCTTTCATGTTGATTTTACAATATACTAAAGATTAGTGGGCCTGGATTTAGTTCAGTTGGTAGAGTACCACTTTGCAGTCTCTGATGTCCCTAGTTTGATTCCCAGCACCACAAAAAAAAAAAAAAAAAAAAAAGAGAGAGAGAGAGAGAGAGAGAGAAGAATGTGACAATCCACTCCCAAGGCAATCCCAAAACAGTCAGCCATTGAAAACCCTGTGAGGGTCCCTATGAGTTCGACATGACTCAACAGCACCTAAAAACAACTATAGATTAGTAAGCAACATTTAATTTGCATTAATTTTTTCCTGCTAATAATTGGAACCACCATACCAGAAAACAAACTGAAATGGGTGATAAAGTAAGGAAAAAGAAAACCTCTGTGGTATATAAATATAATACAAATGAAGACTCCTAACCATCTTCTCCAAATGAAACCTAGTTTGTTTCTTTATGGGGACCACGTGTGCAACCCCATCCCAACAACTATAAGAACAGCTCTTTTGAATATTAATTTTGCAGTTTTTTAAAAGGGGAAAGAGGGAAAGCTCTAAGCAAAATCAGGGTCTCTTTTATTCCTTTTGCACAGTTGAAATCACTAAAAGTGATTTGGAGGGGTATGTTTCTCATATGCTTGGCCTGTTTCAAATAACTACTTAAAATAGTTTGCTCATTTTAAAGCCCAACAGTTTGAATCAAAAGTCTTCTATGGCAAAGGAAAGAGCCCTGAATAAATGCACCATTTGCCTTTGTTGATTTTTTTTTTTATTTTTACTCTAAACATATTGAAGTTTACTTTAGTCCCCTAGATTTGTTTTCATGGAAACGTTTGCTTTACATATGCAAAAGCATCTCCCTATAGCATTCATATGGCTTATTAATCTTCAAAGAAACTGTGCTTTTCATGCACTCTAACAGAGGAGTCTGAAATGGAGACTTTCAAGTTTGTTGACTCTGGAACTGTTTTGATACCTCCTCCGGCACCCCTGGCCTCACTGCAATAACTGTCCTTTCTCTGATTTGACACTGGGGGAAAAAAAAGCAAATTCTGTCAGCATAAGTCACCTAAGGAACAACATCTATGCTTGTCTTGCTCATAATTTTCTAGCACCCTAGATATTCAGAAAAACTGAAATTACTCGACCCCTACTAAGTTATCTATCTCTGACGACTGCTGTGCTGTAAATTCATGCCAAAAACTATTATATTCTCCTGAATTGCTGCTGCTTCCTAGACAAAATGTAACTTTTCCGCAGATTTTCCTGTCAACCTCAACCTGGAGGTATGATTTAGGGAGGATATGTGCCTTCATTCACTGACACAAGAGTGATTTCCTCACCATCTTCAGAGCAGTCTTCCTTAAGCCCAGCATTAAAAAATAACACATATATCCTAGGAAGAAGGCTTTTCTGCATCAGGTCCAGAAAAGCTGTCTTTAGGTACTGTCATTTCTAAAGTCCTGATAAGTTGGTTTGGCAAGTATTCACAGTAGTGTCTTGTTAAGTAGCCTTCCAGTGAGCAATTTGACCGTTATCTTCTCACATACCATGGACTGCCAAAAGAACCAACAGATCTGTCCTAGAAGAGGTACAACCAGAGTGCTCCTTAGAAGCAAAAATGGCCAAACTGCATCTTACATATTTCGGACATGTAGTCAGGAGAGAACAATCCCTGGAGAAGGACATCATGTTTGGAAGAGTGGCAGGTCAACGCAAAAGAGGAAAACCCTCCACCAGATGGATTAACACAGTGTCTGCAACAATGGGCTTAAACATAAATAAGATGGTTTGCCTGGCACAAAATCGGCAAGTGTTTCGATCTGCTGTACATAGGGTCGCTATGAGTCGGACTCGACTCGACGGCACCTAACAACAACAACTTCTCACAGACTCATTAGTTTATGCTCTCAGTCACTCATTTGCAGATTTGAGTTTCTCAGGGTGAAAAATAGCTTCTGCATTATACTTGAGAAAGGCCAACATCTCTTTGAACTGATACTTCAAAGGGTCTTGGCAAATGGGTATCACAGCATATATTTTCAGCTGGTGCTCAATGTAGATGCTCAAAAACAAAATCTAATTTTGTCCAATATTCACTTATTGATTTCTCAAAATGGAGTTTGCTTTGGTTATAATGTTAACAAGGTTATAAAAACAGGACAGAGAAAGGAAAAGAAGAATAGGTGACAAGTTACTTCAGTTCCTCTGGGACTTAGGCCATTCCCTGGAATGGGCTTTCAGTGCTAAAACTCATAGCACTGTGCGGCCAGGAATAAACTGGATTCTCTGATTTTTAAGTACCCTCTGAGTCAGCTCTATCTCTATAGTAGTCCACTTACAGGAAAAAAAAAAACAGAGAATAAACTGACTGAAATAGAATAAAATATGTTCCTCTACCAAATTATGCTAACTAGCATTGTTGTGTCCCTGTTTATCCGTTTGCTCTCCAAAAGAACAATTACAGATAAAATTATTGCTGATCATATGAAGGACTGGTTGGTCAATATTGCTTAAATTCTAACTCCATTACACATGCCAATGCATACTTATGTGCTGCATTCCAGGGTGACCAAAAGCATACGAGTCATTTCTGTCTAACATATTAGCTTTCCAACTCTGTGGTGGAAAAGATACAGATGTCAAATGTCACTTCAATTAAAAAAAAACTGGATATTTTATAGGATATGAGTATTGACAATGAGAAGTAAGGATTTAACCCTCCCTGTTGCTATTGCCTCAAGGTACACTTGTAGAAAATAAACAAAAATAGTTTTTACAGGTAAAGCTAAGGCAATAAAAAAGAAAGCAACATCTGTGTCAAAGGAGAGTCTAAGAAAGTTTTAAGTCAGTGTTGTTTGACCTGAAAACTATCACAGCTTGTTTGAATTACACAGCCACCTGTCACAACTGTGCTTGATATTCTTCTAAAACAGTAGGAGTTTGTCACATAAATGGAATATGCAGGATTTAAATTACTGGAGACCGTGAGGCCACCACCAATGAATGTAAAAGTTTTCAAAACAGAAATGGCAGGACTCAGCATCTCCTAAAGTCACATAACACTCCTTGATGATTGCTGCCCAGAAGTCCTATAGTGAGATATAACATTAAAAGAAAAATATCATCATTGCACTTACAAGCAAATTACTTTGTTCTAATTAATAAGATTGAATTCTCGACTCACTTTGCATAAATCATTTACCAATGCCACATACGAATACTGAGTCAATTTTCAGTGTGGGCATAGTAGGTTATCAAACTAGATAGTACAATTTAAGGTGTTGCTTAGAATATTTCTCCTAAATATATTAGCTATTTTGCCATAATCATTAATGGAGGCTGAAATTTCACAACATATGAAACCACTTGTTGTCTAAAGGCTTCTGTTGTTCTATGTTCCTCTTTCAAAATACCTAGAAAAGGTATAAATTCACTTAACATGCAAGGATGAATTACTTGAAGAAAAGGGTTACTTTCTGGATCTCGACCTTCCTTTTTGCCTCTTCAAATACTCCACAGTTCCTCCAGATTCAAAGAACCAATATCTAAGAGGTCACATATGAGCAAGGAGGAGCCATATAATCACCTCACTCTAACAAATCTTTTGGTGAAACCTCAAGTCATACACTAGATCCCTAACTGCTTTTCAAAGACAAGTCACAAGACCCTTATCAAGCCTCAGCCTTGGCTCTCTCCTGGACTGGATTGCTAACTCTACACTGCGATGTACACTGAACTTCTTGATTTATTTTAAATAACAAATATTTCACACTTTATCTTGGCCCACATTTTTATTCCCTGAAATACTCTTCTCTTTATTTCTTTACTCTAAAAGCTACTTTTTTCTTTCAAGACCAAGGTCAGTGTCATTGGTGATAGTTTTTTCTTTTCCAGTGTTTTCTTAGCCTTCCATTATATTTATGCTTCATTTTTTATTTTGAAAGGAATTTATTTTCAATTCAGGATGTTGGAATAATTCAATAAACTATATGTAATTTTATTTTACACATAATCTGTATATGTAGATACACTCTGAAATCTCCTACCAATTTACCAGACAATGAAATTCCCCTTTACATTTGTGTCATTTCTTCTCAATATAGGTATTACTGTATTCTCCTCTATAGGTAGTATTTAGGTTGATTGCTGATTTAGTGTCAACACCAGTATAACCTATGTTTTGAGATGCTTTGCAGCTAACATAGATTAGAGCTAAAAGAGGCATGGAAAATCAAAGAATTCAATTCATTTGTTTTACAGACGAATAGTAAGTGGACAAGAGAAATGTATCCCTTAACTGTAGAATCATACATCTTCTGAATATCAGATTAGATGTAGATAAAGCAAATGGATTAAGTTGCATAGATCATGAAATAGACAGGTGAGCCAGTCTGTTTACCATACTGCAATCCAGTCTTAGTTCCTCATGATCTCAAAAAAGGAGCACGATAGCATCATCCACCTATTGTGCAGTTGTGGGACTGCAAGTGCCAGTGGGAGCAGATGGGAAAGAATTTGGGAGGATGGGAAAGTACAGTTTCTAATTCAATTAATAGAACTGAGCACTTATAGCCTAGAAGTGATCATGAATGCTGATGAACTATTACCCAATAAACATTTTCAAGTCTTAGTTAATCAATGCATCCTCCTTTATAAAACATTTTTAAATGCCATTATTTAGACAATGTTCTAAAATATGAGATTCTTATGAATATAAACAAGAATATTGTACCTCCATTCATGCTTCCCCTGGGTCTTTCAGCTTGTCATGCTCTGGGGGCTTACATGTTGCTGTGATGCTGAAAGGTATGTCACCAGTATTTCAGAAACCAACAGGGCCTCCCATGGTGGACTGGTTTCAACTAAGCTTCCAGACAAGGGAGAAGGACCTGGCAGCCCACTCCTGAAATGATTATCCACTTAAAACCCTATGAATAGCAGAGAAGCAATGTCAAATACAGTGACCAAAAATGAGCTGCAGGCTGGAATGCATTAAGAAATGACTGGGGAAGAGTTGCTTCCTCAAAGTATAGTTGACCTTAATAATGGAAATGGAGTAAAGCCCTTGGGAATTTCTTTTGCTGATATGGCACGACACAAAATGAGAAGAAACATGATGGCTACAATATTGGGGTCAACGCAAAAGATCATGTGTATGGCATAGTATGTGACAGTATTTCATTCTGTCCTACAAAGGGTCACTATGGATCAACATAGATTTGATTCAACAGCACCCAACAACTATTCTATGGTTAATTATACTCCTAGTCTGGAATCATGGCAGAAGCAATATAGAATATATTGTATGTATTACTTAGTAGAATACACATTTGGGAATCAGTCATGACAGTAGGTCAATGATACACTCTTAAAAATCATTGAACACAATTTTGGTCATCATATCTTTTTCTGAACATCCAGAAAATCACCTTACACATTATAAATCCTCTTTCAATTGTTTAATTTCTACACACACACACACACACGCACGTGTAGGTGTTTCTTCAGACAGGGCCTCACTAGCCCAGCCCAGCCTTGAACTAGTGATGTTGATGCCACAGCATCCCATGTGCTAGGATGAAGAATATTTGTATTAGCCAAGTTGGAATATAAGGGAAAAATATGTAAACTCCAAAAAAAAAAAAAAAAGATGACACCCTATAGAGAGGGGTTGCTGGGATTTAGCTCAGTTGGTAGAGCACTGCGCTGCAGTCTCTGAGGTCTCGAGTTCAATTCCCAGCACCGCAAAAACGGGAGAAGGGCCTGGTAATCCACTCCCAAGGCAATCCCGAAGCACTCAGCCATTGAAAACCCTATGAGGGTCGCTATGAGTCGGATACCGACTCGACGGCACCTAACAACAACAACAACATAGGGAGGGGTTAAGAACATAGATCTTCAATTGGCAAATATTTGTCTACTTCTATACTCAGCTATTGATACTGATTGCATGTTCCTGAGTAAAACAATAATCTTTAAAATACTAATAATAGTACCGCTGAAGGTTTTTCTAAAAGCTATGCAAAATAATGCATAGCATGGTGTATGTCACACACTCAATAAACATTAGCTATGATCTCTACCCCCCCCATGTGTCTGTCAGCTTGTTGTGTTGTGGGGTCTTGTGTGTTGCTTTGATGTGGGCAGCTATGTCACCAGTATTTCAGATACCAGCAGGGCTATCCATTTTGGACAGGTTTCAGATGAGCTTCCAGACTACGGCAGACTAGGAAGAAGGACCCAGCAGCCCATTCCCAAAGCAATAAGACATTGAAAAACCCTATGAGTAGCAGAGAAGCACTGTCAAATATAGTTAGAAAATGAGTCCCCTAGGTTGGAATGCATTCAAAAGATGAATTGGGAAGAGTTGCCTGCTCAAAGTAGAGTAGACCTTAATGAGGGGAATGGAGTAAAGCCCCTTGGACCTCCTTTAACTCATGTGGCATGATTCAAAAATGAGAAGACACATAGTGGTTGCAACATTGGGCTCAAATACAAAAAGATCACATGTATGGCACAGTGTTGGGTAGCATTTTGTTGTGTTATACTTAGGGTCACTATGAGTCAACTTGATAGCACCCGAGAACAACTTGATTTCTATTGAAGTTCTTTACATACAACTTAGTAGAGTTCTTATTTTTCTTATATCCAAGTGACTGGTTTAAGGAACCTTAATATCCTTAAATATGTCTAAGGATATATGTATTGTTTTCCTATACATTATTTGAAGAAATTTTCCTGTTAGTTTTTGTTTCACAGGTAACTAATTTAATCCTTTATTTTTATTTTTGAAAGTTGCACATCAAGAAATAAGAGAAATATATGTTTGTCTTCCAAATTAAAACTGAGATGTATAACTAGGGAGATGTGTTAAAACATAGATACCCTCATGAAAATATTTCAAAATGTATCTATGTATCTCAAGATAGAATTACTCATTTCCTGGGAAAACAACATAACTTGTTGAAATTCCTTGACTGCTACCTTCAGAAGAAAGAAAATATTTAATTCTTGGGAGTAGATTTCGAGTTTGAGGGAGCTCCCATAGCCTTCTCAGTAAGTTCAATTACCACATAATTTTGCACAAGCAATGATTTGAAGATTGAAGCAGAGAAGTTTAGAGTTTAGCAATGAGTTTAGAGGAGGTAGCTGGGTGTCCTCTTTCTTTTACCAATGTTAGAGAATGGATGTTCCCAATTTGGGCTGAGCACAGCTTCACTTTCTTGAGGTGATTGAAAGATTAGTTACCCTTCCTCTTTTAAAGAAAAGTGAGTTGAAAGATTAGAAAGAAAAACCAAGGTGTTTTTTCCTACGTAGGTAAAATTATTATTCACCCATGTACAGCATATGATGCATATTTTTAAAAAGGACCGAACACTTTAAGTGCCTGCAGCTGTACCACTGTGGCGTCCTATCCTGTCAGATTTCAGAAGCTAAGTAGGGTCAAGCCTCGTTAGTACTTGGATGGGAGACTTCCTGGGAATACTGCTGCTGTAGGCTTGGGAAAAGGACCTAACAGCCCACTCCCAAAAAGCAATCAGCCATTGAAAACACTCTGAATAACAGAGAAGCACTAACAATAGTGTTTTGCCTGCTGTATGTAGGGTCACTATAATTCAGATATCGACTTGACAGTACCTAATAACAACAAACACTTTAATATTACAGAGTGATTCTTTCTAAATGAGGAAAGCAAAGAGAAGAATGATATGAAATACAATCATTTATGTAAAACAAGGAGGGCAAGAATAAGAAATGCATATTTGCCTACACAGGCATCAAATAGCTCCAGAGCACTAAATAACAAAGTGGTAACTGCTTTTTGTTTCTGCAGATGGAGTTTGAGGAACAAGAGTGGCAAGAGTTCTTTTTCACTGAGTATTGTTTGAATTTTGAACTATGTGATAGCCCTGTTTATTCAAAAACAAAATTAAAATGAAAGATAATCTTAAATGTTTTCTCAAACATCACTGTTTCAATGAAGCTGTCCTGTTTGCTTTTCTCAGCTTTCTTATAAGTATCTTAGTAAATGGCATGAGTCTTACCAGCTATTGTCTTTTATAATAATTGCTCCTTCTATTAAAATGTCAATTGCGTCATGTTGAGCCTCTAGAAAGTGTACGTAACACAAGTATTAAAGTTGCACCAAGACTTTATACAGATTCCTAATATTTATTTATACATGTTAGCCTGATGTTTTCTGAACTCACACTTTCTCTCAAGAAAGAGAAAGGGCCTTCATAGACTTTGAACTTGATTTATTTTCTTTATCTTAGTTTGACCTACTTCTGTATCTTGGAAACTGCAAACTCTTTGTCCTTGAGAGTGAGAGAAAATAAATCCCATAGGTACTTGGAATATAAATTATAAGGAAGAGAACAAGATGAGTATGGTGTAAGAAATTATTTCCTTTCTGCTGATGTAAGATTTCAGAAGTCTTCCTTTCGTTACATTCCTAATTCATGAATCAAATAATTGAGAAATTAAGGTAACTTCTTTACTAGTGTGAAAACAGTCTACTTTGAAACATTTTAGATAATAATTTCATTTTTTTAAAAAAAGTTTTGTATAGAACAGGAGAGAAAACACATTCATACTCTAAGATACCTGGGAATTGGAAGAAAATTCCTATCATTCATTATCCTCCTCTCTCATTAAATACATAATGTGAAGCTTAATGCCTTAATTTAAATATTTACAGAAATTGTGCAGTATACATCACAATATGTGCATTGGGGTTGTTTGATAGCTCCCCTTGGCCTATGATCTGCAACACTATATACTTTGATAACAAGAATTCACATATGTTTTAAGGAAAGTGTGTTTTCACATTAGAAAATTAATGATAGTGACACACTACCTAAGAATTTGCAAAATCCTTACTCATTTCCTCTCATCTGATGAAACCACATGTGAGATAAATAGAATAGAAATAAGACAAAGACTCTTTACTAAGTACCTACTCTGTGTTATTTTTCTACTTATTACCTAATCTTTACAATAAATATGATAAATCATTATGTTTCCATTTTGTGGATTTAGAAATTAAAACTACAATAAATAAATCACCATTTTGAGGACAGGGAATTTTATTTGTCTGTTGGCCTATCATGGATAAGGAATCTTCCCTGTCACAATGAAGTCCAGTGAGTTTGCTGCAAGGCTGTATCACACAACTGCCAGCTGCAATGGCTTAACTGGATTATTTTCAGAAAAAGTGGAGGAGTAGAGGCTCGAGAGAGCTCACAAAATGAATGCAGTATGTTGTGAAGGAGTTGCACATTTTCAAAACTGGGCAGTGGAGGCCTACGCTTTCAACTCTATTCTGAAATTTAAGTGCCATCACGGATTTTTACAAGCTTTCTGCCCAGAAGCAGGAATGAGTATGAACTCTTCACTAGGTAGACAATACTTCAGCTAAGATTGGAGGAACAAGAGAGGACTTGATAGTTGAACAACAGAAACAGCACATACCACAGAATGAAGAACATGTCAAAATTATAGAGTTGTTAAAGAATTAAATAATACATTCAATAAGTGTTTGTTGAGTGGCTAAAAATACTAAATAGCACAGTAATGTTGAAATAGATGAAACTAGATGAAGGCTAGAGTAGAGAGTTTATGGAAAATATGGGAAGGAGTTCCTTGATACAAGGTTGTATTTAGCTTAATGGCCACTGTGTTTTTAGTGGAAGCTGATGGTGGAAGAACCCCTGGGTAGATTTCAAGAAGGAAAAGTAAACATTCAGATTTGTCTTTTAGAAATATTATCCTGAAATCAGTGTGGAAATCATACTGCACAGGGGTAAAGGCAGAGAGATTGTTGTTGTTGTTAGGTGTTGTGGAGTTAGGCCCAACTCAGGGTTTTCAATGGCTGATTGCTTCTGGATTGCTTTGGGAGTGGATTCCTACATCCTTCTCCCATTGCTACTGGGGATAGAACCCAGGTCATCAGAGAGTGCAGAGCAGTGCTCTATCCACTGAGTTAGTTTAGTGAGGACTTTATCAGAGTTAATTCAGGCAGGAAGACTTGAGGATAAGATTTCACAGCAGTAAGGAAGGGGTCACTTGGACATAAAAGCACAGTTGGAGTGATTGACAACACACCTACAAGAAGAGACACTGTAAGACTAGGTAATATACTATTGTATCACTGTTTGAATAAGACAAATATATAATTTATTCCCTGAACAGACTGAGAATCGAATCCGTGGTCATACAAATGAATTGTTATAGCTTCATTGGTGTTTGAAAAAACTTTTTTGCTTCTTTTTAATATATGAAATTTATTTTTTTCCTCATTAGAATTATTAGCTGTATCAATCGTGATGAACATTAAGCATGATGGGTATTCTTTGTTCTAACAGTAGAATTTAAAATCATCTCTATTTCCATTTAAGTCAAGAGTAAATTTTTCCTAGTTTAATGTTGAAAAATACTGAAGAAAGTCAGTTCCTTTTGTTCCACAGGATAGACTTAAAAAGTGCATTTTTTTTCCCCTAAGGTTGTCTGAGAGAAAAACAACTTCACAGATTAAATCATGCCTTCATTTAGATATAAGAGGCAAGTTATGATAATTTGTCTCCATGGAGGCAGAACACATCTCTGGGATTTAGGCTTTGTTAGCGTGTTTGCTGGACTTTTTTTTCCATCTGTTCATTTGTTTTCTTTATTTTATTTATCTGTGAATGGATAATTATTCCCTACCCTTTTTGTCCCTTTAATGTTAACGTTCTGTTTTTATCAGACTTGTTTTCCCTTGATTGTTTTCTTATGGCAATCATCATGCAACAGGGCGATATTTTTTTTTCATTTAATTAGAATTTTCTTTATCATGCAAATTTCAAGATTAATAATGGCACAAGCAGATAAGAAAAAGTCTCTTTAGAATTTCTGTAGTTTTACCACATAATGACGCATTATTTAGACAAAATCACTCAGTTCTTTTATAGGTATGTTTGAAATCATTAAAATAGGGTTAAATTATAATTTTGACTTAAAAAATCAGCAGGGACAAGTATAAATACCCAAGAGCCAGGGAGTAGTAAAGTTATGATCAAAATAGTCACAATGCTGCAAAGAGATATTTCTCCAGTGAATTAAGACTTTTAAATTTTCTTCACTTTGATTTTTATTATATGTCTCAGAAAAACCACTTGTGCTGTTTATCAATCATAGTCAATAACTCTAAAACCCATATTTTCTTTTTAAAGAAATTTAAATATATTAACACTGTAGCTCCCTGGAACTTGCTGAGTATGCTTAGAAACCTAGTTTTTATGTATCCAAAACTCAAGAGGAATAATTTAAACATAAGAGTGGTCAATGAATATTTTTATTTAATTTTGAAAGGAGAATATTCAGACAGTTATAAATTTGAGTATGAAAGGAAACTATGTAGTTTATTTATATGCTATTCTGTCCACGCAGGGAACCTGTACTATCATTTATGGAGAACGTTGTGATATAGACAAAAATAAACATTACAAAGAAGCTTCCTGCTGTATTGTATGAAGCATTCTGTATTTTTTTTTCCTATGGTGGGTATAATAGATTGCAACCAATTTGTTGCTGTTGCTAGGTGCTGTTGAGTCAGGTCCGACTCACAGTGACCCTGTGTACAACAGAACCAAATACTAACCAACATTGTGCCATGCCTGGAACTACTCTGGGACTTAGGCTTTGTTAGTGTGTTTACTGGACTTTTTTTTCCATCTGTTCATTTATTTTATTTACCTGTGATAACTATCCCCTACCCTTTTTGTCCCTTAATGTTAATGTTCTGTCTTTATCAGACTTGTTTTCCCTTGATTGTTTTCTTATGGTAATCATCATGCAACAGGGTAATATTTTTTCATTTAATCATCAGTGATTCTCTGCTATTCATAGGGTTTTCAAGGGCAAATTGTTTGGGGATTGTTTCTGGAGTGGGTTGCCAGGTCCTTCTTCTGTTTTTATGGTGTTGGAGATCAAACCCAGGGTCCCAGAAAGTGCAGAGTGTCACTCTACCAACTGAGCCAAACTGTAGCCCATTGCCACCAATTTGTTGTTGTTGTTAGGTGCCATTGGGTCATGTCCGACTCATAGTGACCCTCATAGGGTTTTCAATGGCAGATTGTTTCGGGATTGCCTTGGGAGTGGGTTGCCACATCCTTCTGCCATTTTTGAGGTGCTGGGAATCGAGCTCGGGACCTCAGAGACTGCAGAGCAGAGCTCTACCAACTGAGCTAAATCCCAGCCTACCACCAATTTAGTGGCTTAAAAATGCATTTTCTTACATTTCCACAAAAGCCCACAAAGGGCCTCAATGAAATAAAATCAAATGCAATAGAACTGCATTTATTTCTAGGGCTCATAATGAATATCTTTCTTTCCTTGTGATCTCCAATTGTTAGAGTGTCCACATTCTGTAGCTCATGTCCTCTTCCTCCATATTCAAAGTCATCAGTGGAGGCTAAAACCTCTCTTATACAGCATTATTCTGACCATTTCTGTCAAACTCTTCAGCTTTTATGGACTCTATAACTACCATGAACTAACCTAAACAGGCCAGGATATTATCCACTCTTTACCAACTGATTCAGTACTTGGCCCCTTTGCTATATAACTAAACACATTCACAGGTTCTAGGGATGAAAGACATGGGCATCTTTAAGAAGTCATTCTTCTGCCAGATAGATATATATTTTGTGAATTATAAATCCATTTAATTGTCTGTTTTATAATTACATGTAAACTGCATGAAAGTATAGATTGATTTTCAAAGTAATTTTAAGATGATGCTCTGTAATAAGTATTTCCAACTTATACAAATTTAGTTTTGAATAGGTAAATATTATAACAGTAATGGAAATTACCCACATTTATAAAGTAGTAATAATAATAAGGAGGTATGTTTATGCTCATTTAATTTGTGACTTTATATTTTTTAAAAAATACATATAGTAGAAGGAAACCTTTATAATTACTAATGATTAAGTCAGGATATAAACTGACATAAATTTGTCTTTTTAGTTAAAAATTGGTTACAGATAGATAAGTAAGATGTACTTTTCTACAGAATCTCATTTGCAATTCCATATTTCAAATGGAGTAGAACTTACATACTAACATCATTTCTGGCTTATTTCTTTTGAATACCCTGAGGTGCTCTGACGATCATAAATACCAAAGATGATGTTATAGCTATAGAAAAAGAATAATGGTTATAAATTAGAATATGTCTTAGTCCATTGTCCTGCTACAGCAAAATTCCAAAGACCAGGTGATTGATTAACAAAAGAAATTTATTTCTTACTGTTGTAGAGGCTGTGAAATTTCAGATCAATGCTCAGGTGGGATTGGTGTTTGGTCAGGGCAGATCTCTGGTACCAAGGTGGTGTCTTGTGGATCTATATTTTGAAGAGAAGAAATTCTGTGATTTCATGTGGCAGAAGAGAGGGAGGACTAGAGAGGGCACCCTTCAACTTAATGCCTTTATGAGGTCTCTGTCCTCATGATTTAATCTCCTCCCTAACGCCAGCCCTCTTAATATTGTTGCACTAAGAGTTAAGTTTCAATGGGAATTTTGAAAGGGAACACCATCATTCAAATCATAACAGACTGAAACAAATATGTTAGAGAACAATAATCACTTGGGAAATTTGAATAGTTTTTCTCCGTTCACAGTTTGCAGTTAACAGGCACTGAATATGTGCCTGTCACACCCTTGGAGAAGATTATGCAATGAATATTATTACCTTCTTAATTATCATTTAATTTTAAGCATTATGTTTTTGTTTTTGTTTTGTTTTTCTGTGGTACTGGGGGTTGAACCCAGGGCCTTGCGCTTGCATGCTCTGCAAGTACTGGACCACTGAGCTGCACCCTCAGCTCATTTTTTTTACTTTTCTGAGACGGGGTCTCAGTTACACAGACTGCCTCTACGAACTTGTGATCCTCCTGCCTCCGCCTCCTGAACCGTTGGGATTACAGGGATGTGCCACTGTGCCCAGATAGCATTATGGTTTTAATATGAGATATTTGATGGATAAATAGATATGTGGATACATAGTAAATATATAATTTGTTTTCTTCAAAGCAATTAATCATTGAAATGACATGTTCAATGAGTCATTTACAAATATTGATGGGTATTAGTACTCAATAGGATTGTTACTGGCCATAATTTCATTAACAATCTATGAGACCCAGAAAAATTGAGACATGCTATAGATCTATAGTTTTATGATTATATTGGTAGAGATTATGGTGAGGCATTTTGGAGGTTGTAATCTATGTGCACCTCCACATTTCAGTCAGTTTGCTATACCAGCAGGGTCGTACATGGTGGACATATCAGCTGAGCTTCCAGACTGAGAGAGACTAGGGAGTAGGATCTGGCAGCCCATTCCCCAAAAAATTAAACACCGATAAACCCTATGAATAGTACAGAAACACTGTTGGATATAGTGCTGGAAAATGAGCCAACTGGTTGGAAGACACAAAAAAGACTACTGGGGAAGAGTTGCTACCTCCAAGTAGAGTCTACCTTAATGACAGACATGGAGTAAAGCCCCCAGGGCTTCCATATGCTGATATGGCAGGATTCAAAATGAGGAGGAACAACTGTAAACGTCTGTTAATCATTGGAATGTGGAATGTGCATAGTATGAATCTAGGAAAATTAGAAATCATCATCAAAAGGGAAATGGAGTGCATAAATATCACAATTCTAGGCATCAGTGGATATGGTTAACATCCTTCAGTGTTATGGATTACACTGCAAAGAATGGAAATAGCAGAGCACCCAATTGTATTCATGAGCAATCTGTATATGCGCAGTTGTTTAACAGAACAAGGAAAGACTGCCTGGGTTAAAGTGGAGAAAGGTGTGCATCAGGGCTGTATACTTTCATCTCTTCAATCTCTATGCTGAGGAAATATTCTAAGAAGTTGGACTTTATGCAGAAGAATGCAGAGCATTAGGATTGGAAGAAGACTCATTAACAGCCTGTGTCAATGCCAGTGATGGAACTCTGCTTGCTGAAAGTGAAGGGGATTTGAAATATTTACTGATGAAGACCAAATAACACAGCCTATAGTATGGATTGTGCCTCAATATCAACAAAACTAAAATTTTTACAACTGGGTCAGTACACAACTTCATGATAAATGGAGAAAAGACTGAGGTTGTCTATGATTTTGTTTTACTTGCTTCTACAATGAACACCCGGGGCTGGGATTTAGCTCAGTTGGTAGAGTGCTGCTCTGCAGTCTCTGAGGTCCCCGGTTTGCTTCCCAGCACCACAAAAATGGGAGAAGGACCTGGCAATCCACTCCCAAGGCAATCCCGAAACAGTGAGCCATTGAAAACTCTATGAGGGTCGCTATGAGTCGGATACCGATTCGAGAGCACCTAACAACAACAACAACAACAATGAACACCCATGGAAGCAGCAGTCAAGAAATCAAAAGACTCATTGTGTTAGGAAAAGCTGTGGCAAAAGACCTCTTTAAAGTTTTGAAAAATAAAGATGTCACATGGAAAAAAGAAGTTGCACCTGACTCATGGCATGGCATTTTCAGTCATAATACATGGTTGTGAAAACTATACATTGTTTAAGGGAGATAGAATAATAAATGCTTTTGAATTATGATGCTGGAGATGAATATTGAATATACCACGGACTGCCAAAAGAACCAACAGATCTACCCTGGAAGAAATGTAACCAGAGTGGTCCTTTGAAGCAAGCATGACTACACTGCTTCTTATGTATTTTGGATATGTAGTTAAGAGGGACCAATCCCTGGAGCAGTACATCATATTACATCATATTTGGGACAGTGGTTGCTCAACAACAACAGCAAAAAAAGGAAAACCCTCAACTATATCGATTGACACAGTGTCTGGACCAATGGGCCTAAATATATATATATATATATATATATATATATATATATATATATATATATATATATATATGACTGTGTGTCTGGCACAGAATCAGGAAGTGCTTCATTCTGTTGTGCATAGGGTTGCTAAGTTGGACCTAACTCAAAGACACCTAACTACCACCACCATGCAATCTATGTGAAAAATCCAAATTTCCCTCCTTCAACTTTCAATGCCAAATAAAGCTTTACCTCTCATAGGTTCCTTGGTATATTTTTGTTTTATTGACATTAAATCTTGTATATATTTCAATTTTCTTCTGATATTTGGCTGCTAAGGATCAGAGAACCAAATCTGATGTTGGCCTCTGAGAACTGAATGTTAGAAAAAGCCATTGTATTCTGGATCTACTTGTTCTATTTTATCCTGGTTTAGTAAATTCATTATTTCTGTTTTACTTCTTTATTTTTTGTCATACCATAATGTATATCTCTATATCACATGAAACTATTTGAATAAACATTAAAACAATATGTAGTATTGAATATTTTGATAACTATTTGAACGGTTTATAGTAAAAATGAATTAAATATACAGATGCTAAAATGACAAGTTTTTGTCTCAATTACCTATCCAGATTTCCCTCTCTCTCTCTCTCTCTCTCTCTCTCTTTTGGTACTATGGGGCTGAATGCAGGGCCTCGCCCATACTTTATAAGTGCTCTACCACCGGGCTGCACCCCCAGCCCATTTTCTTCTTTTTATCTTGAGTCAGTGTCAATCTAAGTTACTCAGGCTACCTATGGCCTCAAATCTACCATCCTCCTTCCTCCATCTCCTGAGTCACCAGGATTACAGAGATGAGCCACTGTGTCCCACCTCTACCCAGACTTTCTAAATAATAATTTTGGAGGAATTTTACATATTGAGAAGAAAAGTAAGGATGAAAGGTATATGATTTCTCTCTCCAATAAGACCTAAAAATTTAATGATCATGATTTTTTTATAGACTGACCTAATATAGTATAGGCGTAGAAATACTGATTACCTTAAATCAATACATTGGATGAAATGGTCACTTTTTCTTTAAAAATCACCTTTAATTTACTGTGACCTTATAATATTGGTGGAATATTTCACTCATTCTATAAAAGATAAATTTTATATTCTATTCCCAGAATATATTTACTAACTTCCTAGCAAATGACACATCTTTTTGAAATAATAAATACTTTATAACAGAATTGGGTGGAAATGAAAGATAACCAATCTAATACATTATATATGCCTTCTCATATGCATGCCCTTATTACATAAATACTCACTTGGGAGATATTTCAAAACACTTGTAAGAAGAGGATAATGTTTAAACAAAGAGTCTTTAAGAATAATCTAAAGGTTAGTAATTAAAGCTCCAGGGGAAAAGTTTATTCAAATAGTTTGATGTGACATTTTATTATTATATTATTATTCTTAACTCTTTTACTGACTAGGGGACTTAGCATCATGGATGAATCTTGAACAGCCTCACCAAATATTTACTGGGTACCCACAGGGAAATCACCTCCCACACTGTATCTTAGATTCCCAAATTTCTGAATATGGAGTAGGCAGGTGCTTAGGTTAAGAAGCTTTGAGATTTTCAAACAAAGATCTTTGGCAGGTCAAAACAAAATATAAAATATATGATCAAACATCAAAATATACTGATGCTACCATATGGTGAAAATAAAAACGGTTTTAATCCGCTCAGAAGGCAAGCCTGTATGCTCTGCAAGGTCAACCAAAGTCAATACATTGTTTCTTCACAAACTGAAAGATGATCAGGTGTCTCTATCACTGCTTTTCAACAAGAGTATTTGCCTATTTTTCCTTTGTTTTATTTACCTCAACTGCATTTTATAAGAATGGATTAAATTACATAGTCCATATTTGTTTAAACATTTTCAAGTAGCTATGTTTGAGAACCTTACCAATTGTAACTCCTCCAAAAATGTCAAAGCCTCAGCACAATAAAACATGCAACTGAAAATCTTGCTGAGCACATTTTTCTCTTTTAATGTAAATTGAATGGGCCAAATTTTATGGCCTAATTTGATTTCTCCACGCTCTCATAGACACAGTCACAGTCTCAAAGGGTTTCATCCCATTGAATTAGTGCAAACCAAAGTGCATTAAATGATAGGCATAGCAGAAGTCCTACTTGAGATAAAAACACAGCATTTTCAATAAAAGGATTCTACTTTCTTGCCTAGTATATTCACAGGAAACAAATAGTAGGCTCTTGGCATTACACCTTAAAGTCTTAAAGTCAAAAGCTCTATTCTTGTTCAGTGATAGGTTTTAAAATGAAAGAAGAGGATTTGAGTTTTCAATGACAACTGCCATAGGATATTAAAAGGGCTTGAAAATCCAGAGATAGGCAACCTTACCTGTCTTGTAACATAACACAACTTGCGTCATATCTAGTAACTCAGGCGGTAGCTCAAGGTCTTTGACTACTGTCACATGGATTTCTATTCAAATCTCTAACACAAAAATACTGACAAGCCAGTGAACACAGGGCATAATTTTTTAAAATCTGTAACATTAAAATAATAAATTGTTTGCAAGGCAAAGCCAGGTGTCAAGGTAACAGATATCCTAGAATAAAGCTAAGCAGAAGCTAAACAGGTGGATCAAGAATAATTACCTTTCTTTCCTTTTATTTTTCCATTTTCCATGGAACTTTTTTCATGGTTGTAAGGGAATTATTTTTTCTAATGCTGATAATTCATTTTAAATCAATAATTACTTATATTTTTTCCAAACAATGCAGGGATTTCCACAGATATTTAGTTACTACATAACTTTGCTTTCTTACCATCTATTTTCCTACTGGTAATAACTTCATCCCCCATATGTCTGTAAGTTAGCATGCAGTGAGGGCTTGCCTGTTGTTGCTGAAAGCTATGCCACCAGTATTTCAGATACTAGCAGGGACACCCATAGTGGACAGGTTTCATCTGAGTTTCCAGATTAAGACAGACTAGGAAGAAAGACCTGGCAGCCAACCCCCGAAAGATTAGCCATTGAAAACCCTATGAATAGCAGAGAAGCACTGTCAAATATAGTGCCAGTAAATGAGCACCCCAGGCTAGAAGTAATTCAAAAGATGACTATGGAAGAGTTGTCTCCTCAAAGTAGAGTTGACAGGAATGGCAGGAATGGTGTAAAGAATGGTCCCTCAGATCTTCTTTTGTTGATGTGGCACAATTCAAGATGAGAAGAAATATAGTGATTACAACAATGGGCTCAAACATTGAAAAGATTGTGTGCATGGCATAGTATTGAGCACTGTTTCATTTTGTTGTGCACAGGGTCGCATGAGTCATATCCATTTTAATGGCACCAAACACCAACAAAATAACTTCATAAAATTATGCGTACATATTTGTGTGTATGTGTACATAAACATACGAGGTTAAATTTTTCAGTGTGTTTATATTTACATGAATTAATTCCTTCTGAGTTCTTTTTCCTTGACATATATGCTGCAGTATTTCTTTCAGGTGATATCTGTGATTGGTATACATTAAGAATTATTGTATTTTCCAGGGCATATTTACTTCATTTTCACCTGTGAATAATAGTTGCTGTGGAAGAACTTCAGGCTGAAAGTTATTTTTTCCTTAGCACTTTGGAGATATTATTTTGTATGACTTATTGCATCTGTTGCTTCTGATATCATTTCATTTCTCATCCCTTTAAAATAGTTTACTTCTCTCTCTGATAATTTTTAGAATTATCTTTATCTTTGATGCATTAAGGTTTTAAAAAAACTATTGTTAGCACATAAGTTTTCTTTTATTGACTTTTACACTCATTTCTTCCTTACAAACTTACATTTGTTTTCTTATGTTGTCAAATATAGCATTTTATCATTAGTTTTTTTTTACTCCATTAAAACTCATTTAGAGTTTTGGATTATCTGGAATAATTCTGAATGTTTCACTTTTATTTCATGTTTCTGTCTCAGCTCCTAGACAGGAGGGTGGATTGAACACATGGGAAGATTCCCCATCACACACACATAGGGCTGGGGTTTAGCTCAGATGGTAGAGTACTGCTCCCTACTTTTGGAGGACCTGGGTTCAATCCCCAGCACCACAAAAATTGGAGGAGAATGTGGCAATCCACTCCCTAAACAATCCCAAAATAATCAGCCATTGGAAATCCTATGCTGGTAACTATGAGTTGGATACAACTCAGTGGCACTAGCACCTAACAACAACAACAACCACACACACACACACACACACACACACACCCTAAGTATATACAAGTGCTAGATGGAATATTTTAAGATTTGGAAAAGGAAGAAAATTCTTTATGTTCTAGAATCAAAGAATAAACATATAATCAAAGTGGTGGGCAGGAGTTATAGGACTGACAAGTCTGCTTACATTTCCTACTTCTCAAATTTAAATGCCTACATACTATTGCACATAAAAGTATGGTAGAACATTGAAAATGGTTCCCTACATTTAAAAGGAGTCAGTAACAGGCTGATTGCTGTGGTATAAGCTTGTCATCAAGAGGCTCAGGCCTGGGAATTGGGATGGTGAGTTCAAGGCCAGTTTGGGCAACATAACAAGACCCCTTCCCAACAAAAAAATAGTCAGTTATAACACAGTGTCAACCATAGGCAGAATTTGGCAACTTCATCTCCAATAGTGCAAAAGTACCACATACACTAAAGTGGGAAACTTTTCAAACCTAACACTGCACAGCTTAATCATGGAATCTCAGAATTTATAACTTATACATTGCAAAATTCATGGACTGATGAGAAAATATTAAAAATGACTATAAACTGAGCACCATAGCACATGTCTATAATGCCAGAGACTTGGGAGGCTGAGGCAGGAGGATCTCAAGGTCAAGGCCAGAAGAAACCTGTGTAACTTTAATCAGATCTTGTCTCAAAATAAATAAAAAAGGACTGGGAGTACAACTCAGTGGTAGGGCACTTGCCTAGCATATATGAGGCCCTAACATTAAACGCCAGCATTGGGGAAACAACAACCACAATGACAAACACAAAAACAACAACAGCAGATATAGTCTATAATCTGTTATAGTTTGTATCTAGAATGCCCCCAAGGACTCATATGTTGAAGGCTTTGTTCACAGATAATAGCACTGGTGGGTGAGGGATTTTTTGAGATGGGGTCCAGTTGAAGAAAGTAGGTGGGGGCATGCCCTTAAGTGAGATATCAGGACCATGGCACCTTCCTCCCTCTCTGCTTCCTGACCATCATGATATGAACAGCTCCTCCACCACATGCTCTTGCCACCATAATAATCTGCCTTGCCACAAAGACAAGATGGCCAACCAGCCATGGACTGAAACCTCTGAAACCATGAGCCAAAGTAAATCTTTCCTCTTTTTAAGTTGTTTTTCTCAGTTAATGACTCCATGGCATCTGACCACAGCAATATTTTGATAACAGAGACAGAAATCTAACATATAATCCTTGAATAATTACGAAATTATCCATCATCAAGACTCTTTAAACTGATGCTTGTCTGACACACCCCGTAGACACCTCCTGTGCAGGAAACTAAGAGACAAATCAGTGTTAAGTCATTCCAGAAAGGAAGGAGTTAAGGAAGTACACAGATTTAGCATGTTACAGAATTTGAAACAGTGTACTTATGAAAGCAGAGTCTGAGTTTCTACTACAATCTAAAAGTGTAGGGCTTTAAATTTCAAAGTACATGATCCAATCTAACAATATAGTTCCACCACACACGTACTTAGAATCCCAGGTTCCATCCCTCTTGTTAATGGCTGACACAGGATCACTGTTACTCAGGGTTCTGTGTTTTTGAGAGACACTTTCCTACTAAAACAGAGACAAGTGACTGAAGTTTTGTATGGAGATAAAAATATTCTGAAGCTTTGGTCATCCTAGATTTTTACTGTATTAACAGTATAGTTCCCACACCAGTGATAATTTACTCTTGCCTTTGCTTGGTTTATCCCTCTATCCATCCTCATAGTAGTGTCTGTCTCCTAGCTCTGCAAAATAATAAGCTTCATTGGAAAAAATATCTTTAACTTGATATTTGCATCAGGGAGGTCCCTCCATTTAGCTGAGATGTCTTATAAGAAGGCCACTGAGTCAGCATAGTGGCTCATGCCTGCAATCCCAGAGACTTAGGAAGCAGAAGCAGGAGGATTGCCAGTTTGAGAACAGAGGCAGCCTGTATAACTTAAAGATACCCTGACTCAAATTAAAAATAAAAAAAAAAATGTGCTCTGGGTGCAGTTCAGTGGTAGAACACTTACAGAGGCTGAATGCAAGGCCTAGCACATACTTTAACTACCAAGAAAAAAAAAAGCCACTGAGAAAGGTGCTGAATGAGTCTTACCTCCTAATGTTTGCAAAAGAGAAGAAATCAGATCCTTGAGTCTAATATAGTCCAATGATTCTGTTCTTTTTCATTCAATTTCTGCTTATAACACCTCTAATATTTCACTGAGTATATCTTTGTCATGTGACATTTGGTAAGAACAGCAAAGTGCAAGCAACATACACTAAAAGCTCTGTATCTTTTAAATAACCCCTTGAAATGTTTGGTACTCAAACAATTCTTTTGAATAATGACTTTGTATACTCCTTCAGTCTTCTGATTTTTTCTGCATTGTTTAATATTGCCCCTGTAGAATCCTTCAATATTTCCATATGAGGCTTGAATTTTTCTTAAATCCCTTAAGCTTAAGAAAAACAGAGTGTGTTCCTATCTTTGGGTTTCTATATCCAGCTCTTTGCACATGTCATTATAATATTTGACTTTGTCTTCTCAAGTGTCCCTTTAAAATCTTCTGTTTCGTTCCTTAACTTCATCATATCTTCCTTTCACTTTAGCTGCTTGACATTCAAGGGCAAGTTTCAGAGTCATTTTTGACATATAATTGGTCTTTTCTTTTTTTCCTGTCTCCTTAGTAACCTTTTACTTTCCTCATGAATGTTGTCTTTGTTGTCATGCCACAACTCATGTGGTCTTCTATCATTAGTGTCTAATGTATTAAATCTGTCCATAAGGTGGTCTCTCAACACAGGTGGGATATACTCAAGGTCATACTTCGGCTCTCATACAATTGTTCTAATTTTCTTCAATTTTAGTTGGAACCTTCCTATGAGCAGTTAATGATCTGACCCACAATAACCACCTGGTCTCATTAGGACCATTAATTTTGTGCTATTCCATCATCTTTTTCAATAAATGTAGTGAAATTGGGCCCTGTATGTTTCATTTGGTGAACTCAATGTACATAGTCACTGTTCATGTTGGTGAAAAAAAGTATTTGCAATGAAAAGGTCATTGGTCTGACAAAATTCTAACATGCCATATTCAGCATCATTTCTGTCTGCAAGACCATAGTTTCCAATTTGAGCTGCCTTCTTTGTTTCCAACTTTTGCCTTCCAGTCACCTGCAATTGTCAATACATCCTGATTGCATGTTTAACCTATTTCAGATTGCAGAAGCTGGGAAAAATCTTCCCTATGTGCATTTGTGGTCTAAGTGTTAGGCACATAAATTTGAATAATAGTCATATTGTCTGGTCTTATTTGTAGACATATAGATATTATTCCATCACTGACAGCACTGTACTTCAGGACAATTCTTGATATGTCTTTTGTGATGATGAATGCCATCCCATTTTTCTTTGTCATTCCCACTATGGACCATATGATTATCTGATTCAAAAAGGCCCATGGCAGTCCATATTAGCTCACTGATGCTTAATATGGTGATGTTTATGAGCTCCATTTCCTCTTGACAATTTCTAATTTTCTTATATTCATACTATGTACATTCAATGTTCCAATTATTAATGGATGTACAGAGTCATTATACAAAAAAGAATTATTGGGTAATCAACCATTTCAAGTACTGCATATGATCAGTAACCAATGGTATTGAAGGATGAAGTGGAAGCTGCCTTGAAGGAACTGGTAAAACAAAGGCTCCAACAATCGAGGGAATACCAATGGAGAGATTTCAACAAATACAGCACTGGAGGTCCTCACTTGTTTTTGTCAAGAAATTTGGAAAACAGCTGCCTGGCCAACTGATTGGAAGAGATCCATATTGGTGCCTATTCCCAAGAAAGGGGATTCAACCAAATGTTGAAACTATCAGATGGTACCATTAATATCACATGTAAGCAAAACTGTACTAAAGAACATTCAAAAGTAATTACAGAGCACTGGGCGCAGTGGCGCACACCTGTAATCCCAGTGTCTTGGGAGGCAGAGATGGGAGGATCAAAAGTTTGAGACCAGAGGTGTAACTTAGTGAGACCCTGTCTCAAAAAAGTTAAAAAAAATGGGCTGGGGCGCAGTTCAGTGGTCCAGCACTTATTTCAAAGCATGCAGGCGTGAGGGCCTGGGTTCCCAGTACCGAAAAAAAAAAAAAGTAATTGCCGCAGTATATAGACAAGGAACTGCCAGAAAATCAAGCCAGATTCAGAACAGGTCGTAGAATTAGGGACATAATTGCTGATGTCAGATCGATATTGGCCAAAGGCAAAGAATTCCAGAAAGGTGTCTGCCTATGTTTTATCAACTATGCAAAGGCATTTAACTGTGTGGATCATAACAAATTCTGCATAGCACTGTGAAGAATGGGAATACCAGAACACCTAATTGTATTCATGAGGAATTTATACACAATAGAACAAAACAAGGAAACACTGCCTTGTTTAAAGTTGAGAAAGGTGTGTATCAGGGCAGCATATTTCCACCACACCTCTTCAATTTCTATGCCAAACAAATAGTTCAAGAAGCTCTATCTTATGAAGAAGAATCCTGAATCATAATCAGAAGACGATTCATTAACAACCTGTGTTATTCATATGACACAACTCGGCTTGCTCAAAGTGAAGAGATTTTGAAACATTTAATGATGAAGATCAAAGAACAAAGCCTTCAGCTTAGATCAGACCTCAACACCAAAAAAACAAAAATCATTGCAATTAAGTCAGTAAGCAATTTGATAAATGGAGAAAAGATTGATGTTATCCAAGATTTTGCTTTACTTGGTTCTATAATCAACAGCCAATCAACAGTAGTGAAGAAATCAAAAGACACACTGCACTGGGAAAAGCTGTTGTAAAAGACCTCTTTAAAGTATTGAAAAATAAACATGTCACATTAAAGACAAACTTGTGTCTGAGTCCTGCTATTTTATTTTCAGGCATCACACGGTTGTGAAAGCTGGACTTGGAATAAGGTAGACAGGAAAAGAACTGATGCTGTTGAATTATGGTGCTACAGACAAATTTTGAATATACCATGGACTGCTAAAACAACCAACAGATCTGTCCTAGAGGAAGTGCCACCATAGTCCTCCTTGGAATTAAGGATGACTAGACTGCATTTTATGTATTTTGGACATGAATTTCAGAAGGGTCCAATCCCTAGAGAAGGAAATCATGTTTGGGAGAGTGGTAGATCAATGATAAAAGGAAAAACCTTCAACTATGTGGGTTGACACACTGTCTGCAACAATGGGCTTAAACATAAGTAGTACCATGTGTCTGGCCCAGAATTGGGGAGTGTTTCCTTCTGTTGTACATATGGTCACTATAAGTTGGGCCCAATTAAATGGCACCTAACAATAACAATGTTTTTAATAACTTTCCTAAAAATTACATATAGGCTTTCTCTCTAACATATAGTCTGCTTTCCAAGTTATTAGAAGCTACAACATAATTATCTCTATAGCATAACAAGAATTACAAGCTATCCAACTCCTATAGATCTTACTTATCATCCAGTGGTTGCTGCTTACGTAAATGCTATATGTTTTAGACATTTTCATGGAGCACATTTTCAGGTAAGAAAAATTCTACTTTAGTATAGTAAAAGTGAAAATACTATAATGAAAAGATACATAACTTTAATGATTTTATAATGTATTTTTCTCTCTCTAGTAAGAGATGAGTACTCCACCTTACTGGTCCCTAAGTTTCATGTGGTAATTCAGAGAACCAGGTTCCTTAAATCTTGTTTTTCCAACATTTGCTAAGAAACTGGCATCCATTAAATCTGACAAAATTGTGTGATCACTATTATCTGGATTCTAGACTACTGTTTTAAAGACAAAAGCTAAAAATACACTTCACTTTTTATTTGCTCTCATTGGCTGAAACAAACTCAGCTACATGGAAATAACTGTAAATAAAGCTAAAATATATTGACTGTGGCTGGAAAATCATTTTCCTCCTTAAATGCAAGACTCTATCAATCAAAGGTAAAAGGGAAGAATGGATGTTGGACGACAGTTAGCTCTCTGTACCTAAAATCTAAGGAAATAAAACACTCTTAAAGTGCATTTAATATATGCTTAAAATATTGTTATAAATAAAAGAATATAAAAAATCTATAACTCAATCTATTATGGAATTATGAAAGAACACTATCCAATATAATAAAAAGAGAACCAAATACTATCATCAAATATCAGAAAAATAACACTCAAGTAGACAAGTGTAAACTTCAGATACTCAAATTTATAGGCACATTTAATGCAGAAGTTAAGCAAAATCAATGATAAACATGCTGTACTTACTATTACTGGTCATTTGGTCTTTGGTCATTGGTTTATATTAGTCACTGGTTTTTAAATGTTTTACATATATTAACCTGGTAGGTACAGAGTAGATTAAAAATTACTAGAAAGAGATTATAATGTGGAGAATACATTCCAACAAATAGGCATAGACAAGTTTTTTTTTTAACAAAACTCCAAAAGCCCACGAAATAACACCAAGAATAGACAAATTGGATCACATGAAACTAAAAAGCTTTTGCACAGGAAAGCAGATAATGAAGAAAGAACTCACAGGAGACAATTTTTACCTTTATACATTTGATCAGAAGGAGGTGTCAATCCATGCCCAAAGCAATCTTGAAACACTCAGCCATTGAAAACCCTGTGAGTGTCAGTATGAGTCGTACCTGACTAGATTGCACTTAACACATCTGACAGGGGATTAATATCTAGGGTATATAAAACACTCAAGAAATCATCAAAGTAGCAAATAAACCAATAAATAACTGGGTAATGGAAATAAAAAGAGAGATCTCAAATGAAGAAATATAAGTGGCAAATAGACATATGAAAAATGTTCAATATCCTTAGCCATGAAGGAAATGTAAATCAAAATACTGAGATTCCATCTCACCCCAGTCAAAATAATCAACAAAATAGACAAGAAATACTAGTGAGGATGTGAAGAAAAAGGAACACTATTACACTGCTGATAAAACTGTAAATTAGTGAAGCCATTATGAAAATTAGTATAGAGATTCCTCAGAAAACAAAAACAGAACTACCACATGATGCAGTTATATCACTCCTAGGCATATACATAAAGGAGACAAGTAATCATGCCACATGGACAGCTGCACTTCCATGTTCATCGTGGCACACTTTACAATTGCAAAGATAGGAAATCAACTAAGATGCTAATCAATAGATGATTGGATTAAAAATGTGGTGTGTACATACATAATGGAATATAATTCAGCAGAACGGAAGAATGAAATTATGTCATTTTCAGCAATTTGGATGGAACTGGAGATCACTATGTTAAGTGAAATAACCATACTCAAAAAGAGAAAACTGCATGTTCTCATTTATGAGCAGGAACTATATCTAACTTAAATAACATAAATATATAGAGAAATATACCTATGTACAATTGAATATATCTAAGATTAGAAAATGCAAGGGGACCCACCATGAGGGAAGAGGGAACTACTGAAAGTGAGAAGGGATGGGGAAAATCAGGAGGAGGAAGATTAGCAACATATGGTGGTAAAGAGGGAGAGAAATAGTGTAAAAGACAGGCTGCAATTCTATGAAAACCCCCATATGAATCTCACTATACTGTATAAAATTTTTTTAAAAACTGTATTATGTCTCATAAATACACATAATTATCTGTACCTATTAATCAAATATTTTTTGTATAAAGTTTGAGGACATGGAAGCATCAACAATTCTGATTTGATAATTGCATAATGTATATACAAAATGAATTATCACCCAGTACCTCATTAATATGTACAAGAAAAATAATGAAAGAAAGATTAATAAATTAGAAGTCACACAGAATACTGTACAAAGAGATGAACTAAGAATAAGGAAGATAGAAGATATGAAAATAGAATTTAAAGTGGCAACAGTTTTCTAAGAGGAGCTCTGAAAAAGGATACAAGAGAGACTAGAGTAAAACTAATATCTTTGAAAAGATATGGCTGGGAATTACTAAAGACATAATCTATCA
This sequence comes from Pedetes capensis, assembly GCA_007922755.1. Classification (NCBI taxonomy): domain Eukaryota; kingdom Metazoa; phylum Chordata; class Mammalia; order Rodentia; family Pedetidae; genus Pedetes; species Pedetes capensis. Next base: position 74,840 of record VMDO01005408.1, on the reverse strand, counting down.
ATATGAAATGAAATTTGAATCCTGAGTAGGAAAAGGAAATGCAGTTGATAGTTTCATCATTTTGTCTGTGTCCTTGTGTAGTATGAGTTAAAATTTCCATATTATTAACAAACTCTTTTGGCCATATATTAAATTCTGAATTTAGTACTTGTAAACACTTTGCTTGAAATGGTTAGTCGTCCACTAATTCTTTTTGGCATAATGACTCCGTGAATTCCTTGCATCTTCTTTTGATATTTCATGCCTTGTTTAATATGTTCCCTGTAGAAAACTTCATGATTTCCACTCAAGGCTTGAACTTTTCTTCAATTCTTTAAGCTTAAGAAAAACAGAGTGTGTTCTTCCCTTTTGGTTTTCTATCTCTAGCTAGCTCTTTGCACATGTCATTATAATATTTGATTTCATCTTTTTGAGATGTCCTTTGAAATATTCAGTTTACTTCTTTTATTTTGTCATGTATTTCTTTTATTTTAGCTGCTGAATGCTCAAGGTCAAGTTTCATGGTCTCTTTTGACATGTAATTTTGTCCTTACTTTTTTCCTGTCTTCTTAGTAACCTTTGGTTTCCTCATAAATGATGTCTTTGATGTTATGCCACAACTTCTCTACTCTTCAATCATTAGTGTCTAATGTATCAAATCTGTTCTTGAGGTGGGCTCTGAACTCAGATGGGATATACTGAGAGTCATATCTCAGCTCTCATACACTTCTAATTTTCATCAGTTTCAATTTGAACCTGCATGTGAGCAGTTGATGGTCTGATCCACAATCAGCACCTACTCTTCTTCTGACTTTGGATATTGAGCTTTTCTATCATTTTTTCTACAAGTATAGTGAATTTCATTACTGTACGATCTTCTTGGTGAATTCCATGTGTATAGTCACCATTTACATTGGCAAACAAAAGTATTTACAATAAAAAGGTCGTTGGTCTGACAAAATTCTGTCATGCCATCTCCAAAATTGTTTATGTCATCAAGACCATATTTTCCAACTACTGAGCCTTCTTCTTTTGTTTTCAACCTCTGCATACCAGTAATTATCAGTGTACCTTAACTGCATGTTTGATCTATTTCAGATTGTAGAAATTGGTAAAAATCTTCCCTTTCTTTATTTGTGGCCTTAGTGGTGGGTGCATAAATTCGAATAACAGTCATGTTAACTTGCTTTCTTTGTAGGTGTATGTGTATTATTTTATCACTGACAGCATTGTACTTTAGGACAGATCTTGAGATATTTATTGTGATAATGAATGCAACCCCATTTCTCTTTACCATTCTCAGTATAATAGACCATATGACTATTTGATTCCAAATAAACCTTTCCAGCCCATTTTAGATCATTGATGCATAGAATGTTGAACTCTATGTATTCCATTTCCCTTTTGACAATTTCAAATCTTCCTAGATTCATACTATATACATTCTATATTGTAATTATTACTGGATGCTTACAGTTGTTTCTTCTCATTTTGATTCTTGCCACATCAACAAATGGAGATTCCTGGGACTTTACTCCATTCCTATCTTTGAAGTTGACTCTAATTTGAGGAGGCAACTCTTTCAGTTGCCTTTTGAGTGTCTTCAAACCTGGGGGTCTCTTTTTCAGGCACTATATCTGATAGTGTTTCTCTGCTATTCATAGAGTTTTCAGTGGATAATTGTATTGGGTGTGGGTGAGCTATGTCCTTCTCCCTAGTATGTCTTAGTGGAAGCTCAGCTGAAACCTATCCATGATGGGTGACCTTGTTGGTATCTGTAATAAAAGTAGCATAGCTTTCATCATCACAGCAACACCCAAGTTCCTACAGTATGACAAACTGACCATTTCAGGATATTGCATATGATCAGGAACCAATGGTGCTGAAGGAAGAAGTAGAAGCTGCCTTAGAAAAATTGGTGAGACACAAGGATCCAGGAACACAAGTTAAGATGTCTCAATAAATAGATGCAGCACTACAACTGCACACTCATTTATGCCAAGAGATTTGGAAAACAGCTACCTTGTCAAAAGACTGGAAGAGAGCCATATTTGTGCCTATTTCCAAGAATGGGAATCCTATTGAATACAGAAATTATTGAATAACATCATTAATATCTCCCACAAGTGAAATATTGCTAAAGACAATTCAAAAGTGGCTGCAGCAGCATATAGACAGGAAACTCAGTAAAACAAGCCTGATTCAGAAGAGGGTGTGGATCCAGAGACATCATTGCTGACATAAGATGGATATTAGCCAAAAGCAGAGAATACTAGAAAGATATCTACGTATGTTTTATTGACTATGTAATGGCATTTGACTGTGTAGATCATAACAAATTATTAATAACATTGTGGACAATAGGGGCACTTAATTATAATAATGAGGACCCTGTACATGGACCAGGAGGCATTTGTTCAAAGAGAAAAAGGAAACACTGCTTGGTTAAAGTCAAGAAAGTTGTGCATCAGGACTGTATCCTTTCACCATTCCTCTTGAATCTCCTTGATGAGCAAATAATCTGAGGAGCTGGACTTTATGAAGAAGAGTGTGGCATCAGGATTGGAGGAAGACTCATTAACAACCTGTGTTACAGAGATGACACAATTCTGATTGCTGAAAGTGAAGAGGATTTGAAACATTTACTGATGAAAATCAAAGAACACAGCCTTCAACATGGATTGCATCTCAACATCAACTAAACAAATATCCTTACAACTGGGTTAACATACCACTTTTTGATAAACAGAGAAAAGATTGAGGTTGTCCAATATTTTGCTTTACTTGGTTCTACAGTCAACACTTACTGAAGCACTAGACATGAAATAAAACTACACATTCCATTGGGAAAGTTGTTACAAAAGATCTCTTTAAAGTGTTGAAAAGTATGTCACATAAAAGACAAAGGCGCACCTGACTCAGGCCATGGTATTTTCAGTCGTATCATATGCTTTGAAACCTGACTATTGAATGAGAGATACAGGAGAATAATTGATCCTATTGAATTATGGTGCTGGAGATAAATATTGAATATACCACAGACTGCCAAAAGAATCAACAGATCTATCATAGATGTAGGGAAAAATTGGGAGGAAATTGGCAAAAACTCCCAAACTGGGAAAATGGCATTTGAATATCTGGTTTGTAAGTTAGAAATCTAGGGAAAAGGAAAGTAACTTGGTTGCATGTTTGTACAAAACCCTTCTTGATTGGACAATTGGACTGAAAGCTGATTGGCTCAGGCCATTCCATGGGCAAGCTACATAAAGAGCTGCGGCTGACCCTTTTTGGCACTGCCTTTTAGGCCCTTTTGGCACAGCCTTTAAGGCCTTTTTAGGCCCCTTTTTGTCACCCTTTCTGCACCTTCTCGCCTGTTCATGCCCAGACCACCGATGAGAAAACACCTCTCCCGCTGCTCTCCCCTGGAACTTTGATGAGGAAAAAACACTCTCCCGTCAACCCCTTTTGGCACCGCCTTTTTAGGCTTCTTTAGGCCTCTTTAGGCTCCCCTTTCTGCGCCTTCTCCCCTGTTCCTGCCTGGACCACCGAAGAGGAAGTGCTTTTCCCACTGCTCTCCCCTGGACCTTCGGTGAGGAAATAATGCTCTCCCACTGCAATCCTCAACAAGCAAAGGAACCTGTTCTCCGTCTGATCACCGAGGAAGCAACAGCTGTCTCTTCCTGACCACCGAGATGACCAACACAGGTGTTTGCTCCTGGAAGGCAAAAGCGCCTGAGGCTTTTCCTTTCTCCCGTCTCCGCTGGGGTCCCGAGGGCCGCAGGAATCTGTGCCCCTCACCTGAGGGTCCCGAGTGAATTGTATTTAGTATCTGTGTGCATGGTGGTACAGCCCTTCCAAACCTCCAGGCCGGACCAGGAGGCGCGTGCCCCACATAGAGTTGGTGCCCAAATGTGGGGCCCAACAATAAGATGCAACAAGAGTGATCCTAGGGAGCAATGATGGCTAGACTGAGTCTTATGTACTTTGGATATTTTGTCAGGAGGGTCCAATCCCTGGAAAGGACATCATGTTTGGGAGAGAGAGGAGGGTCAGGGAAATAATAGAAAATGCTCAACTAGATGGATTGTCATAGTGGCTATAACCGTGGACTTAAACATAAAAATAATTGTGTGATTGGTACAGAGTCAGGCATGTTTCATTCTGTTTTATATAGGGTTGCTGTGAGTTGGACCAACATGAAGGCACCTAACAACAACAAGCACTTAAGTTATTTTCTGTAATTATCCATTTCTGTTTTATAAATGTAATACCCTTTGTGTCATTAAATATCTTAAGTATATTTAACACATTTCTTATTTCTCAATTATTCTATAGTGTGTAAATAATTGTGCAGTTACTATATGACATTTATTTCATAACACTGACTTTTATATTTGTCCTGAGCACCATGCTTCCCCAACATCAACCCATTCTTTCTTATTGTTGTTGTTAGGTGCCGTTGAGTCGGTATCCAACTCATAGCAACCCTCTGTACAACAGGGGAAACACTATTGTCAGTGCTTCTCTGATGTTCATAGGGTTTTCAATGGCAGATTGATTTTTGGGAGGGGGTTGCCAGGTCCTTCTCCCAAGCCTACAGCTTCTGGTGTTCCCAGGCGGTCTCCCATCCAGGTACTAACCAGGCCTGACCCTGCTTAGCTTCCGAGATCTGACAGGATCGGATACCACAGGGCTACCGCTGCAGGCAACCATTCTTTCTTAGATGCTTCTAATTAAAAGTAGTCCTCATACTTACATCACGGGGAAATTTATAAAATGTCTTTAAATATTATATAAATATTATAAATCAGTATCACATATTCTCCATGGATCGGTTTTGATAAGGATCATTGTATTGTTGTTGTTAAATGCCATTGAGTCAGGTCCCACTCACAGCAGCCCTCATAGGATTTTCCATCACTAATTGTTTCACATTTGCTTTGGTAGTAGATTGCCATGTCCTTCTTCCATTTTTGCCTTGATGGGGATCAAGCCTGGGGCTTCAAAAAGTGTAGAGAAGCAGTCTATTAACTGAGCTAAATCCCAACCCTCATTGTATCATAACTAAGCACAAATAATAGTGTGCCTCAAAGGAGAAAGAACTCCATTGCTACTCAAATCTGAAAATGAGAAAATACCTGGAAGTTTAATGGTTTATGACCAATTAGCAGATGATGTTATTGTTCTTGGGTGCCATTAAGTTGAGACCCAGCCATGTGACCCTATGTATAACAGACAAAACACTACCAGAAACTGTACCATTCCTGATCCTATTATTGACAGTGTTTCTCTGATATTCACAGAGTTATCGATAGCTGACTTGGTTTTTGGGAGTAGTGGGCTGCCAGGTCCTTGTTCCAAGCCTATAGCACCCATAATTCCCAGGTGGTTTCCCCTCCAAGTACTAACCAAGCCCAAAACTGCTTAGCTTACAGGATTTGGCACCATGGTGATACAGCTGCAGGCAATTACACATTAGAAGCATTAATGTGCCAAACTTGTACAGTAACTTTAAAAAGTACCATTGTTGTTGTTGTTGTTAGGTGCCATCAAGTCAGTATCCGACTCATAGCGACCCTCATAGGGTTTTCAATGGCTGAGTGCTTCGGGATTGCCTTGGGAGTGGATTGCCAGGTCCTTCTCCTATTTTTGCGGTGCTGGGAATTGAACTCGGGGCTTCAGAGGCTGCAGCACAGCGCTCTACCCACTGAGCTAAATCCCAGCCCCAAAAAGTACCATTAAAACTCAGCAATTGGCAGACTTAATTTGGGGCATACCAGGAAAGTATATCTCCTGAGGGGAACTATCAGATTTTTGATAAAAATTCGAGTATGAATTCTACCTTTTTTTATTTTGATCTTCTCTGCAAACTCCTCTTCAAACTCTTATCCCCTTTACATTGGTGTGCCCAAGCTTAATGTTCATTCTTCTCTTTGTTATCTCTTCCTTGTCAATTTCAACTACTTTTAGTATCTCAACTGTCATTTGTCTCTAAATGATTGACAAATACTTATCTCTAGTCACAATTTCATCATTGAGTTTTTCATGTGTATTTTAAGTTTTAAGTATTTTGATACATTTAACCAAATTAAATTCATTATGCTGCATAACACATTAATTCTTGCCCTAAAAAACACATGCAGATCCTCAGTGTTCTGTCTTTCACAAAAGGCCACACTATTCTTCTGTTAGTTGATCATGAAATCATTCATTCATCCATTCATAACAAACATTTTTAGCTACTGTAAAATAGGTGCTAAAGATAAAATGGAGCATAGATATATATTAGTCCACATTTGATCATTATTATGACATACCTGAGATAATTAATGGATAAAGAGAAAAGTGCAATTTTGGCTCAGAGTTTGGGAGGGCCATCCAAGATCAGGCAGACCCATTCCTGTGAGACTCTGGTGGGTATGCTAGTCAGCAGTGGTGAGGAGCATGCAGCAGAACAAATTGCTCAACTCATGGCCAGGAAACAAAAGAGGAACAGGAAGAGGCCAAGATCCTACAGCTCCCTGAAAGAGCAGGTCCTCAATGACTTAAAATTCTCCCATAAGGCTCCTGCTCCTAGAGGTCTACAGCACCTTCTAATAGCACCATTCTAGGAAGAAAGAAAATGTTAACCTCTGGACCTTTGGGAGACTTCAATTTCCAAATTATAGCAAGATTAATATTTGTCTACATGGAAATTAATATTTGTTTCTGGCAAAAATATTACATAATTCTAGATCTTTTATGTATGTGGGTGTGTGACTCTATGTGCTCATACATGTGTATGCATACAAATAATAAATAGTGTATGACTATTTAAGCTAGTATTTAAGCTAGTATTGAAGATCAGCCATAGAAGATCCCAAGAGATGTGCACAAATGTTTTATCAAGAGAAAGAGCCTTTTAATCTGTTTTAGGAAGAGAAAGAAGACAATAACAATGATAAGGAGCCTATTATTCTGTTCTAGGAAGAGAAAAGTGGCAGAAAAACTAGAGAGAAACAGTGATGTAAGATAGGTGTGAAATTTGTCATGGTCTAGTACATGAAACCTTGAAGGTAGAATTGGGACTCAGCCTAAGTGCAAAAAGAAATCCACTGTGGAGATATAAATTTATAAATTCTTAGTACTTAGAGATTGGTAATGAGTGAACTTATCTACTGAGAGACTAGATGTAGAATAATTTCTTGGATAGAGGTTCAGTGTCAAAGTACAGGATTTCCCAGGGAAAAAAAATGACACAAGTTGTCAGTAGAAGATGATGACAAGAGAATTTTACTAAAAAGGTAAGAGTATTTCGTGGAAGATTCAGCTGGATCTGATATTATCAAAAGAGAGAACGAGGATAAAGCTGAAAACATTATCTTCTGGACTGACAAAATGGACAGACATCAGTGACCTTGGCAAAAGCAAGAGAGAGGAAAAAAGAGGGAATCTTCATTGAAAGCATCCAAATTTAATCATGAGGTAATATTTACATGGAAACCTTCTAAACTCATTCCTTTACTGCTTTCTCAAATTAAGCAATCAATATAATCAAATATAATTTAATCTTTTCCCAAAAGTTATATCATTAGACACATTAATTCATTCTATTTCATATTACTGCAATTCTATGTTGTAGGAGTATGTGGGGCTATTTATCCACATCCCATCTTAGATGCAGAAATGTGCAGAGGTTTCTATGTCTGTCTGTATGATGGTTGTTTGTTTCAAATGTGCTTTTGTTTCTTCATTCCCTTCCCTTAATATTGAGCTATACAGTATGACTTATTGCTGTCTTCATTTTAATGGTTAAATATACACTTTATTAGAAACAAAAAATGAACTGAGTTCAACTTTCATTTGATATGTAACTGTGTAAGTGTTTGGAGAAAGAGGCTAATCTAACTGTCTCATTGGTGAAAATCCCACCAAAATAGCAGAGAGCCAAATAAATAAAGTACTGAGTAATTATAGACATTCATGTTTTGATGAATGTGTCTAACTCTTCTTAAATTATTTATCTTTTTGTGCTCTCCCCTGAGCTACAAATGCTGAAGTTTTTTATCATGATGTCTAAAGTAGGAGTAAATGATTTCATGCCAGAGAAGCTCTCGCTTTGTGTCAATTACAAAGGTTACTTTGACCCCATCTCCCCCTTCCCTGATCTTGACAGTGGCATAGTTTGCTAAGGTTGCCTTCACGTAACCTGAGGAAGTAGGAGTTCTGGACTGAAGCTTTGCTGAATATTATGCAATAGGATTCACAAAATCTAAATGGCATTTGTGCCATTTCATTGTACTATGATGTCTTCTCATTTAATTCCCAAGATAATAGTGCAATAAAGAAGAAAAAAGCTACACCAGTGGCAGCTATTGCTGAACTACTAGTTTTCTAATTCAAAATATCTACCTCTTGGTCCCAGAAGCTTTATAGGACAGTTTACTATTTCAGAAAATAATTGCTTAGTATGCTAAAAACGCAAAGTCAAATTATCTAAACTATTGTCAAAATGGTAAAGTAATGGTAAATTTTGTTTTCTTGTTTATTTGGATCAAACTGTCAGTGCTTCTCTTAAATGCATATGTTGGGGGTAAAAATCTTATTTTAAGTTAGTATTTAAATATTAAGCCTAATTTTAATTAACTAGGAATTTATCTCAGTTGGTAGAGCGCTGCGCTGCAGTCTCTGAGGTCCCAAATTCAATTCCCAGTGCCGCAAAAATGGGAGAAGGACCTGGCAATCCACTCCCAAGGCAATCCCGAAACAGTCAGCCATTGAAAACATGAGGGTCACTATGAGTCAGATACTGACTCAACGGCACCTAACAAAAACAACAACAATAAATGCCTTATAAATGACCTCCTAAGTATGAACTGCCTGCAGCTGTACCCCTGTGGCATCCATTCCCATCAGATCTAAGCAGGGTTAGGCTTGGTTAGTCATTGGATGGGAGACCGCCTGGGAACACCAGATGCTGTAGGCTTAGGAGAAGGACCCAGCAGCCCACTCCCCAAAAAAACATTGAGCAATTGAAAACCCTATGGACAGCAGAGAAGCACTAACAATACTGTTTCACCTATTGTATGTAGAATCACTATGAGTTGGACACTAACTCAAGGGTAGCTGACAATAACAACAAGTATGAATTAGATATGCTAGAGTTAATTGAAGTCCAGGTTGTCACCATGTCAATGTTTCTTCTTTCTAAGTTTGCATTATTTCTTATCTTCCTATTGTGGAAATATCTTTAGAGACTTATAATCGAGATAAAAATGATGTAAAATTTTATTTTCCAAAATTATTGAAGCCACTTATTTACCTGAAACATCAAGATTGCAGATAGAAGCCAGGCATGGTGTCACATACCTGCAATCCTAGATACTTAGGAGCCTGAAACAGGAGGACTACAAATTGAAGATCAGGGGTAGCCTGTGTAACTTACCAAGGCTATATCTCAAACTAAGAAATTAAAAATGGGCTGGTGGTACAGGCCAGTGGTAGAACATTTGCAAAGTATGTGCAAGGTCCTGGGTTCAATCCCCAAGTACTGCAAAAAGAAAAAAAAATTGTAGACAGTAAACTGTAAAGCATGGTAATGGTTTTAAAATTATAATATTTTGGAGAGGAAGTGTATACTTGACATGTCAAGCATTTCTTTCATCAAAGAAATTAAAACAAAGTGTATAAATGTAATGCATGAAATTTGTCATGATCTTAATATTACCAAAAGGGACCTAGAGGGGAGGTTTTGCTTTCTGTTTATTTTTATTTTCCTTACAATATCCAAGGATGGAGTGAAACTAAATTTTGTAAATTTTTGCCACAACTGAAATTGATGCTTGGAGACTGCCAAGTTCTATGAGAATCTATGCAAGCTAAGAGGAAGTTATGTTATCATAATTTAAGTTAGTTAAATTATGATATCCAACAGGGGTAGATAAAATATTTGCAGGAAATTTACCATGTAATTTATATTCAGCCATTGCTCTTTAGCTCCTGTAATAGTTGAACAAAAATTTCTCATAAGTCCTTTTTTTTTTCAAGTTGTGAAATGAGACATTTTATAATACTGAAACAGACTCTTATTTATTTCCTAGCTAAACAGTGAGGCCAATGTTTAATAAGGGTAGTTTGTGAAACAAAGACAAATGGCAAATAATTTATAACATAGGATGAAAAAAAATAAAGACAATAATAAATTGATGTATTGTCATAAAATTCTGATATTATATAAAACATGGTGAATGGTAGAATTAGAATTGAGTGAATAACTCCTACATAATGTAAAATGCTTATGTAAAAATTAATTTTCAGATTTCAATTAAAAGAATGTAGTCAAATTTATAAGATTTTTATACATTATAAATAAGTTTAAAATTTTAATTTCATTCTACAATTCAAATTTAATTTTTTAACAAACTTCTTAGGTATCTGTTATCCCTACTTTCACAAGAGAACACAGAACTCTGAAATTTGAAATATCATTTTCTCAAGACTACAAGTTTATTAATAACACTGTTAGGGTAAGAATGATCTCAGTCCTAATACTTTGCTCTTACTAGTATATGAGATACTTGTTGTTGTTGTTGTTGTTAGGTACCGTCGAGTCGGTATCCGACTCATAGCGACCCTATATACAACAGGGGAGACACTATTGTCAGTGCTTCTCTGCTATTCACAGGGTTTTCAATGGCAGATTGATTGGGACTGGGTTGCCAGGTCCTTCTCCCAAGCCTACAGTATCTGGTGTTTCTAGGCGGTCTCCCATCCAAGTACTAATCAGGCCCGACCCTGCTTAGCTTCCAAGATCTGACGGGATCGGATGCCACAGGGCTATGGACAGTATTTTCTCCCTGAAAACTTTTTCATTCAATATCTTAGGATCTGAAAATTAAACAAAGGCAAACAACAAAATGAGTTATGTTAACAACCAAAAACTGCTAGAACGTCAGGAAAGAGAAGAGAGATATTATATTCTTTTTCTGTGAGTCTGCTCCCATCCCTTTATTGTCAGCTCAGGTGACACTGAGAAAAAATTCCAGGCATAAAATGACTCTTCACTAAAAGACTCTACAGAACTGTTACGCAGCTTCTTGTGTGTTCCTGTAATGACCTCGCCTCCCTTAATATGTTTCCTGACAAAGCTTACAATGATAAAAACCTTTCTCTGTTTCTCTGTGATGTAAATTTTATGCCATCCAGAAATGTTTTTCAAGGACCTGGGAGCTACCCCTTTGAAAAGCAACCTGTATTGAGATAGCTCTTGCTATTTTACCACCCAGACCCTGTAGAAATATAGAATCATAATTTTGATAGATGCCTAACTCCAACTTGCACACCTGCCCCCTGTCATAAAGATACAAGAAGGCTGTTTTTCCTTTGGAAAAGTACCAATTAGAAAACCAAAATGGCTACATCACAGGGACCAAAACTCTCATCCCCTTTAGTTCCTTCTCTTTAGCACACCCTGTCGCTTAAAATGTTCCCCGTCTTCTGTTTCACTGTAATTTAGCACAGTTCTATACTGAAATGTACACCTCCTAGTGCAGCAAAATCTAAATAAAATCTCTCCTTACAGCTTTTAGTTAATATCCAGCTATTCTGTTTTTGTGGTGGTGGTTGCTTTTTAACAACCAAGTATATTTGTCAGGGTGGAGTTGACTCAAAACCAGCAGTTTGCTTTTAGAAGAAGGTAAATTGCCTTTAGTAGAACACAAAAATCTTCACTCATCAGCACTGCCAATATCACATGAAACAAACTGGGTTTCTGGGTAAGGGGAATGGTGGAGAATGAAGAAATTGAGCAGATTCAAGAAGGGCTAGCTAAGCTCTCCACACATACCTGGATGCCTAAGAAACTACAGGGATGCAGTAGCAACACGTAAAAGACTACCAGTGCAAAGTAAAGCCTGAGAAGACTGGTAAAACACTATAAACTGTAAATACCTTCCTCATCCCACACATTGGTATAAAGGTACAGAGTGGAAATCGCACATGTTTGAAGCCATTGCTGTGCCTAGCCATTGCTGTGGCTAATTACTAGGTTATGTGGACATAGGAATGACCTCTACAAATCTGTGATCAAATGAGATTAAACACACACACACACACACACACACACACACACACACACACACACACCAGAGACATCATCAGCTCTATTTCAGAAGCAGAGAATTTGTACATTAAATATAATCAACATTAAATGTTTCAGGAATAAAGTCAGAATCTAGATATTCTACAACATATCTAAAGTTCTTATCAATAAAATGTTACAAGAGTGAAAAATACTAGAAAAGTTTGACCCATCCTGAGAACAATAAAAGCAGATAATGAAAACTGACTTTGAGCAGCATCAGATGGTAGATTTAGCAGATAATGATTTCAAAGTGGCTGTAATATAAATGGTCAAATAAAAGGAAGTGTTTGAAGTATTATAAAACATGATAAAGAAATTCAGAATTTTAATAAATAGATAGAAGGTATAAAAAGAAAGCAAATAGAAATTCTACAACTGAAAACAAAAATAACCAAAATGGAAAATATATCAGATGGGTTTAACAGCAAAATAAATAGATAGAAAAATCAGTGAACTTGATAACAGATGAATAGAAACCACTCAAATTGATGAACAGAAAGAAAAAAGGTTGAACTATTAGAAATATATACAGACTTAACAAAAATACATCAATTAAATTGAGACAAAAATTATGAGAACTCAAAGAAGAAATATTGTTGTTACGTGCCATCAAGTCAGTATTCAACTCATAGTGATCCTACATACAACAGTCAAAATAGTATTTGTTACTGATTCTCTGTTATTTATAGGGTTTTCAATGGCTGATTGTTTTTTGGGAGTTGGTTGCCATTCCTTCTTGTAAGCCTATGGCACCTGGGGTTCCCAAGCAGTCTCCCATCCAAGTACTAACCAAGCCTGACCCTGCTTAGCTTCTGAGATCTGATGGGATTGGATGCCACAGTGATATGGCTGCAGGTGTAAGAGGAAATAGGTTACCATAAACTATATTTGAAAATTTAATATCACCTTCTCAAAAATTAAAAGAATACAAGAGTATGTTGGCAAGGATACCAAAGATTCTATCAACAAAATCAGTATAACAAACATAGACCAGCCCACCCAACTGCATATAAATCACACATTCTTGACATGCACAAATGGAATATTACCAAAAATAACTCATATAAGTAGAAAAACATGCAAACACTGATGGGATCTGGTGAAAACCTGGCTTAAAATAGAAACTGAAATTATTAAATACCCATATAGAAAAGAAAGCTTTTTCCATAAATTTATTGATATATACAAAAATGAAAAAGAAAGAAAAGTAATATTTTTATCTGTGTCATTTGTGTATTTTTCCTGTTCTTCGTCTTCTCATTACATGGCACTTAAGTTACTCCCAACACTCTTACTATGATAAACATATCTCTAGGATACAATTCTAGCCAGGTGTAATTTTCTTGAATATATTCTAATATATTTAGAAATATCTTCTGATCTATTAAGTCTTTGACTTCATTTTATGGTTATTACTATTTAGATGCTCACTTTTATATTTGTTTCTTAATTATTTCCCCTCTCCCTCCACGCTTCCCCAACCTCCACTCCTACCCCCAAACTCCTCCCTCTTACTTTATAATCTGCTTATATTTTCCTTTAAAGTATGATTGCTCATTTTTATATATCTACCTATATATGTTGTTGTTGTTGTTGTTGTTGTTGTTTGCCGTCGATTCGGTATCTGACTCATAGAGACCCTCATAGGGTTTTCAATGGCTGACTGTTTTGGGATTGCCTCAGGAGTGGATTGCCAGGTCCTTCTCCCATTTTTGCTGTGCTGGGAATTGAACTCGGGACCTCAGAGACTGCAGCGCAGTGCTCTACCAACTGAGCTAAATCCTAGCCCGGCCTATCTATATATAGGTTTTTTTTTTTTTTAAGTTAGGGTTAGCTCACACATATGAGGGAAAATTATGGTATTTCTCTTTCAGGACTGGGTTAATTCACTTAAAATGTTATGCTCCAGTCCTATTCATTTTGTTGCAAGTAACATAATTTCAGTCATCTTTATTGCTGAGAAATATTATATTGTGTATATGTACCACAATATTTTAATCCATTCCTCTATTGATGGATATCTTGCTTGACTATTTAGACATTTAATGAAATCCTCACTAAAATTCTAAAGACAAGCACTGCAGAAGTAGAAAAACAATCCTAAAATTCATATGGAAGCACAAAAGACTGCATATGGCCAAAACAATCCTAAGCAGCAAAAACAGTGCAGGAGGTATCACAATGCCTGACTTCAAACTATACTACAAGCCCATAGTGGCTAAAACTGCCTACTAGTGGCACAAAAATAGATTTTAAGAACAACAGAACAGACTTGAAGATTCAGAGATACACCCACAGAGTTACAGCCACCTGATCTTTAACAAAGTGGCTATGAGCATTTACTGGAGAAAAGAGCCTCTTCAATAAATGGTACTGGGAAAATTGGATACCTATTTGCAGAAAACTGACAATAGACTCATATTTCTCAATCCGGGCAAGAGTCAACTTAACATAGATCAGAGAGCTCAACATAAAACCAGAAACCTTAAAACTACTAGAAGAAAAGGTAAGGAATACATGCCAACCGATAGGCATAGGGAAGTATTTCCTTAACAAGACTCCAATTGCCCAGGTAACTGCACCAAGAATCAAAAGATGGGATTACATAAAACTAAAAAGTTTCTATACAGCAAAGGAGACAATTAACAGAGTAAAAGGAGAGCCCACAGAATGGGAAAAGATCTTTTCATTCTACACATGTGACAGGGGACTAATTGTGAGAATATACTTAGAACTTACAAAATCATACACCAACATAACAAATAAGCCAAATAATAAGTGGGCAATGGAACTCTACAGACATTTCTCAAATGAAGAATTATGGATGGACAATAAATATGTGCAAAAATGGTTAATATCCCTAGCTATTAGGGAAAAACAAATAAATACAACACTGAGATTCTATCTCACTCCACTAAGAATGGCCAAGATTAACAAAAAAACTAATAATGAAAGCTAGTGAGGATGAGCAAAAGGAACACTTTTACATTAGTGATGGGACTGTAAATTAGTTCAACCTTTTTGGAAATAAATATGGAGATACCTTAGAAAACTAAGAATAGAACTGCCAAATGACTTAGCTATACCACCCCTGGGAATACACCCAAAGAAAGATGAGTCCTCATACCACAGGGACACATGCACTTCAATATTTAATGAAAAGAGTGTTCTTAAATGAGTAAGTTTTCATCTTAAGAAACTAGAAAGAGTAAATTAAATCCTAAACAAGCAGGAGGAGAAAGACATCAAAATTTTACTGGAATCAAATGAAATTGAAGGAGAAAAACAAAGAAAAAATATGAAATCAAAATATATTTCTTTGAGAAAATAATCAAAATCAAAATAAAAGACAATGATTTCTAAAACAAGCCAAGAGAGAATACCGTAGCTCATTTTAAACAAATTAAGAAGATTTTAGGGAAATATGAACAGTACTATGCTACCAAATTAGACATTTTAGGTAGAATTTCTAAAAAGAAACTAACTTCAAAACTAACTCAGGAAGAAACAGAAAATCTTAATAGATCTACAATAAGACATTGAAATAGCAATTTTAAAATTTACCAGAAACAAGCTCAACCCAGATGACTTTACTAGTGAACCCTATAAAATATTTAATGAAGAAATAACATCAATTTTACCTAAACATTTGTAGAAAATATAAGATTAGACACATCTCCCAACTCTTTCTGTGTTACTCATGTGGTAAGCAGAGTTCTAAAGACAGTCCTTCCCCCAACATTTTCTAATCTCACTGTTCAAAAATAATAACTAAAGTATGCTATGAATTAATTTTACAAAAGTAATTTGTATCTCACATTACCTGACCTTAAAATATTCTTCATAACTTGGTAATCTGAATCTAAATACATAAATGACTTCAAATCAAATATATCACCAGCTAAGAGAAGAAATCAAAGAGATGGCTCCAGTTGTCCTTGAGGAAGAAGGTAAACAGTTATGTTGTAAACTGCAATTGGAAAGGGGCAGCCCCCTAGATGTTAAGAACCACCATCTGGCAATAGCCAGCAAGCAAATGGGGAACGCTGTACTATAAGAGCAAGGAAACGAATTCTGCTAGCAACCTAATACCATGGAAGGATACCCACACTTCAAATGAGGACAACAGCACCAGCAGACACTGGTTTGAGTTTATGAGATTTGAACAGGATATTCAGGTAACTGGCACCCTGACCCATGAATATGGGATACTAAATTTGTGTTGTGTTAAGTTGCTGGATCTGTGGTAATTTGTTATAGCAACAATAGCAAACTAAAATACTCTGCGAATAAAGCCAAATATACTGATCAAAAGAAAATCTATTCAATATACTTTATGAACATACCCCTAGAAATCCTTAAATAGTATTATAGCAAATACAACAGTATATTAAGGATTAAACACCATTAATAAGTAGGTTTTGCCCCAACATATGGGTATAACACCTACAAGGAAGGCAAGTTAATATGACATTTTTCAAATTTACACACCCAACACTATGGCCACAAAGAAAGGGAAGATTTTTATCAGCTTTTGCAATTTGAGAAAGATCAA
Source organism: Pedetes capensis (assembly GCA_007922755.1). Classification (NCBI taxonomy): domain Eukaryota; kingdom Metazoa; phylum Chordata; class Mammalia; order Rodentia; family Pedetidae; genus Pedetes; species Pedetes capensis. The sequence goes on along the minus strand of VMDO01005408.1, from coordinate 58,185 downwards.
ACATGCAATCAAGATAATTACTGATAATTACTGGTGACTGCAATGCATAAGTTGGAAACAAAGAAGGAAGCTCAGTAGTTGGAAAATATGGCCCTCATGACAGAAATGATGGTGGCAATTGCATGAAAGAATTTTGTAAGACCAACTATGATCGCATTCCAAATATATTTATTTCATCAACATAAATGTTGACTATACACATTTAATTCACCAGATAGAACACATAGAAACCAAAATGACTACATTTGTGGAAAGAGACAATGGAAAACAAAAATATTAAATGTCAGAAGAAGACTAGGTACTGACTGTGGATCAGACCATCAAGTGCTTATATGCAGGTTCAAAGTGAAGCTGAAGAAAATTATAACAAGTGAACGAGAGCCAATGTATGACTTTGAGTATATCCCGAGTTCACAGAACACCTGAAGAACAGAATTGATGGTAGACACTAATGATGGAAGACCAGATAAGTTGTGGAATGTTATCAAAGACATCATTCATTAGGAAAGCAAAAGTTTATACAAAGGACAATAAAAAACAGATCAAATTACATGTCAAAAGAGACTCTGAAACTGGCCCTTGTATATCAAGTATACAATATCAAGTATATTAAGTGAAAAGAAGACATGACAAAGTTAAAGAGCTAAACAGAGGAGTTCAAAGGGCAGCTTAAGGAAACAAAACCAAATATTATAATGATATGTCACAGGAACTAGAGATAGAAAACCAAAAGGTAAAACTACACTGTTTTTCTCAAACTTCAAGAACTGAAAAAAAACTGGGTGTGGTGGCACACGCCTGTAATCCCAGCAACTCGGGAGGCAGAGGCAGGAGGATTGCAAGTTCAAGAGCACAGACAGTCTGCGTAATTTAGTGAGAACCTTTCTCAAAAAAAGTACAGTAGTCAGCTGAAGGTGCAGCTCAGTGGTCCAGCACTTGCAAAGCATGCAAGTATGAGGCCGTGGTTCAACCCCCAGTACCACAAAAAAAAAAAAAAGAAAGAAAGAAAGAAAGAAAGAAAGAAAGAAAGAGAAAAAAGAACTAAAGAAAACATCCAAGCCTCAAGTGACAATTGTAAAGGATTTTATAGGGAAAATATTAAACAACACAAGAAACATCAAAAGAAGATGAAAGGAATACACAGTGTCATTACACAAAAAAAATAATTTGTGGAAGATCAATCATTTCAAGAAGGTGCATATGTTCAACAACCAATAGTACTGGAGGAAGAAGTGGAAGCTACCTTGAAGTAATTAGTGAAACACAAGATTCTAGGAACTGATGGAAAACCAATTGAGATGTTTCAACAAATAGATGCAGCATGGGAGGTGCACACTTGTTGATGCCAAGAGATTTCAAAAACAGCCTCCTGGCCGACTGACTAGAAGACATCCATATTTGTGCCTATCCTCAAGAAAGGGAATCCAACTGAATGTGGAAATTTTCAAACAATATCATTAGTATCTTCCACAAGTACAATTTTGCTAAAGATTAATTAAAGGCGACTGTACCAGTATATTAACACGAAACTGTCATAAAAACAAGCCCGATTCAGAGTAGGATGTGGAACCAGGGACATCATTGCTTTCAGATGGATATTAGCTGAAAGCAGAAAATACAAAAAGATGTTTATCTATGTTTTATTAAATATTCAAAGGCATTTGACTGTGTGGATCATAACAAATTATGGATAACATTACAAAGAATTAGAATACCAGAGTCCTTAATTGTACTCATGAGGAATCTGTACATGAACCAGGAGGTATTTGGTCAAACAGAACAAGGAAACACTGGCTGGTTTAAAGTTGAGAAAGGTGTGCATCAGGACTATATACTTTCATACAACCTCTTCAATCTCTATGCTGAGCAAATGATTCATGATGAAGAAAAAGGTGTCATCAGGATTGGAGGAAGATTCATCCTGCATTATGCAGATGACACAACTTTGCTTGCTTAAAGTGAAGAGGATTTGAAACATTTACTGATGAAGATCAAAAAACACAGCCTTCAGTATGGTTTGTACCTCAACATCAAGTAAATGAAAATCCTTACACATGGATCAGTCCACAAAAACATCATGATAAGGAAAGAAAATATTGAGGTTGTTAATGATTTGGCTTTATTTGGTTCTACAATCAACATCCATGGAAATAGCAGTAAAGAAATCAAAAGATGCATTGCTCTGGGAAAAACTGTGGCAAAAGATCTCTTTAGAGCATTGAAAAGTAAAGATGTCACATTGAAGATGAAGGTGTGCCTGACTTATGCCATGGTATTTTCAGTTGCATCAAAAGCTGGGTGTTAAATAAGGGAGACAGAGGAGGATGATGCTTTTGAATCATGGTGCTAGAGAAGAATATTGAGTATACCATGGGCAGCCAAAAGATCCAACAGATCAATACTAGAAGAAGTGCAACCAGAGTGCACCTTGGAAGCAAGGACAGCTATATTGTGTCTTACATATTTCAGACAGGTAGTCAGGAGAGACCAACCCCTAGAGAAAGACACCATGTTTGGGAGAGTGGCAGGTCAATGAAAAAAAGGAAAACCCTCCACCAGATGGACTGACACAGTATCTGCAGCAATGGGCCTAAACACAAATAAGATTGTGTGCCTGGCACAGAATAGGGAAGTGTTTTGATCTTCTGTACATAGGGTCTCTGAGTTGGACTAGACTTGATGGCACCTAACAACAACAACATCAACAAATAAATAGTGCTATATCCCATGCTGATGAATAGGAACACTCAATATAGTTCAAATGCCAATATATTCCAAAATGATTTACAGCAACAATGAGCATAAACATTATAAAAATTCTCTCATGCTCTATTTGTATAAATTAACATGTTAATTACAAAACATATGAAAATGCAGTGGGCCTATATAGTCAGACTCATTTTGAAAATGAAGAAAAAAATTTGAGGACTTATACTATCTAATTTCAAAACTTATTTTAAAGCTGTAAAAATCTAGGTAAAACACTGGAAAAGGATAAGACCTTCTGGTCACATTAAGGATAATAGTCCTAAACTAGAAGTAATTCAAATGGTGGATGAATAAAATTTTATCTATGGATACCAATAGAAAGGTATGAAAGTCATACAATAGGTGCCACCTATTGTATGGATTTAATTCTTTATAAAATTTCTAAAAATTAAAAATACAGTTGTTGCCCAATCCTGGTAGTACATGCAGAGATTAATGGCAAAAGCATGAGGGAAATATTTTTCCATGATAGAAATATCTAAAACTGTTTTTAATGATGTTTACATAGTTCTGTAGACTTGCTAAAAATATTTAAACTCTACATTTAACTTAAAATAAATTTCATAATTAATAAAATTTAACTCAAAAAATTTAAAGAAAAATACATAAAAATGCACCTTTGGTTTAGTAGTTACTTTGGACACTATTTCAGATTTTGGCTTCTTTGGGGCATTTTCAGATATGTAAAAGTATTGAGATTTTCTGACTCTCTGATCTTAGAGACCTTCCAAAAGCTAATTAGAATATTAATTTTTAAAGAATAAAATTAGACTCCTTTGTTCTTATACTCACCATAATAGCCCACTGAATACTTTTGTAGCTTGAACATAAAAGATATCAGCCATCTTATTTTCTCAAATTTTGAAATATTTTGCTATTATCTTAGGAATTATATCATCATTGCACACTAATTATTATTGTGTTTGAAACTGGTAAAGAATTGGTAAAACTGAGCACCAAATCAACTTGCTTCTCTATCTAGGCCTCATCTCTACTTGTCTGTCCCACAGGCTTATCCAACAAAAGAAATCCAGAACTATCCTCAAAATCCCCCTTCCCATTTCTAAGCCCTGTGGAACAGGTCCTCCCTGACCATCCTGTGTCTCTTTGAATGACACTATGATTTACCCGTTTCCACACCTCAGTAGTAGGGAGACTTCTTAGCATGTGTCTAAACTCTCACTTCCCCACATCTGTGTGACATCTGTGTCCTGCTAAATCCATCTCTTAATTAACACTCTTATCTTTTTTTCCCCATAGTCTATTTTCTTTTAAGGACAGCACCATCCCTTCCCTCATCTGGATGACAGAAGTAGCCCCTATCGCCCATGTCTCACCCCAGTCTATTCTCTACAATTTAACTAGAGCCATCTTTTAAAAATATGGAGAAAATTAGCTATCTCTCCTTAAAAGTAATCAAATGTTTTCTATTAAGTTTTAAATAAAATCCAAAATTCTTAAAATCACTTAAAGTCTATGGGATGTAATTCTATTAATTCACCTGCATCATCTGTGGTCCCTCTTTCCCTGACTCTGTGTACCCTGTCTTTAGGTTTCTTCTATGTGCTCCTTCCTACTACAGGCTTTTGTACTTGCTGTTTTCTCAGCCTGGAATACTCATCTCCACCTTGATCTAGCTGCCTTCTTCTAGTCACCCTTCAGATCTCAGGGGAGATGTTTCTTCCTTTGGCACTTATTCCTAGACTAATCTCCCAGCTCTGTCCTGACATCTCTTATTACCATTTCTCTTTCCTCTGGACTGTCTTTTGCAAGCGTGCTTAAATAACTGAAAAATATATTGTTTAATGTCTGCTACTCCTACCAAAATGGGAGTTTTAGGGAACTTAAAAAAACTTCCAAGTTTCCATTCTTGTGTGCTAGCAATTTAGTGGTCCCGTTGTTTAGAACAAGAAGTTGATAAGAGGTTTCACTTCAAGGTGGTTGTTAGTTATGTGGTGCTTTTCCTCAAGAGCCCCCATTCAGTGTTGTCTTTCCCGATGTGTTGCTGTTGTTAGATGTCATCAAGTTGGCTCTGACTCACAGCGACCTTATGTATAACAAAACCAAACAATAACCAATACTGCAGCATGCTGGGCACTATGTCAGTGCTTCCCTGCTACTCATAAAGTTTTCAATGGCTGATTGTTTGGGGAGTGGGGTGCTTTCTCCCAAGTCTTTCTCCCAAGCCTACAGCACCTGGTATTCCCAGGTAGTCTCCCATCCAAGGACTAAGCAGGCCCTATCCTGCTTAGCTTCTGAGACCTGACAAGATGAGACACCATGGCTGCAGATTCCCTATGTGCAGGAAAGTTTAAGTCCGGGATCTTGCTGGATACTATAGCACACACTTGTAATCCCAAGGACTTAAGGGGCTGAAGAATTATGAATTTGAGGCCAGGCACAGCCTGAGAACCTTAGTGAGACACTGTCTCAAAATAAAATATTTAAAAAATGGCTGAGGGTACAGCTCAATGGTAGAGTGCTTGCCTACCATGCATGAGGCCCTGGATTGAATAGACTTTAGTATTGCTAAATACATTAATAAATAAGTTTAGAGTCTTGCTACCTGGGGATTGTGAATAAATTTTATATGTGTTTGATGAGAAAAAGATCATAATCTAAAACCTAATTCTATTTATTACTAATATTACTTGGTGCCAGTTTTTTTAAAAATCGGAGTACCAATATTTTATATAGTGAAGGCACATTAAAAGTGATAGTTTTATTGATCAGGACTCTCAAAATATTCTGTATCTATTATAACTAAAATGGATTATTTTCTCATAATGAATATATATGGCTTTGGACAGGAAACTTGGCAGCTTATTCGTATATTCTGTCTGTATATGTCGTATATGTAAAAGACCTTCCTCGCACATTTATACTGAGGAATTAAATGAGATTACACCATTATATTTTATTTATAAACTCTAAAATACCATAGAGATGTTAGTCAGCATTTATGTGTATCTCTGAAAGAGAGAAAAACAGAGAGAGAGAGAAAGTAATTCTATTTTATATCCCCAAAGGACTCAGACTTGAAACATATTTGTGAAACTCCTAATACCATCTAAGGGACTTCTGTTAACATAAGGGTTGCATTACAAATACATTACTTGACCCAGCGGAAGTATTTTATTCTTACAAATTGAGCCAGGCAGGGCGACTCACGCCTATAATCCCAGTCACCTTGGAGGCAGAGGCAGTAGGATCCTAAACTCAAGGCTAGAGGCAACCTGCATAACTTAGTAAGATCTCATCTCAAAATAAAAAATAAAAAAGGGGATGGGGTACAGCTCAGCAGTAGAGGGCTTGCAAAATATGTGTGAGGCCTTGGGTTCAGCCCCTCAGTACCATACACACACAGCAAAAAATAAATATGCATTTAGCAACACAAGGTATACTTGACTTTGCAAGTATACAGTGTGACTGTATATACCTTCAATATTAAAAATTCAAGTATGTTAATCATGAAATGGAAAAAAATTTTCATGACATTAAAATACACATACACATATATATGCATATTCATGAGTATAATGTTTAGCTCATATATACTTCAGTTTTCCTAAACTGAATTGAGGCATGTTTCCCCTTCAAGCCAGAGATAGGATGCTGACTGACTTACCAATAAACTTCAGTTTCAGTTCCCTGTGGGATATTTAAAGTACCTAGTTAACAAGGGAGTCACACCTATTAGTGCAGAACCTAATGTTTCTTACTATTGACTATTGCTTCAGATGGAAGAATATAAAAAGAGCTAAATTAATCATCTACACCATGTCCTTTGAGAATCTGGAAAATGTGCACTCCAGTTTTTCCCAAGAGTGAATTCCAGGGACGTGAGGAAAAGCACAAATTCAGAAGTCTTATGTGCTCCTGCTAGTAAACTGCCTGAACTGCCTTATTTTTATCTGATCAGTGATGCAAGACCAAGGTATCGGTCAGTTCCGATGCTTATAGAATCACCGCAGGAGAAATTTTTATTACATTCACCTGGGCCATGCTTCTGAGTCTTCATTTAAGAGGCACTCAGACATTTTGTATAAATGTTGATATGATAAGCAAAGCTTCAGCAGTTATTTTGGGGGAAAATGATGAAGTTTTGGAATAGACCAGATGAATTTAATGAATATCTAAACGTCGAGTAGGAATATAGGATCTGACAGCAGCAAGATTACAGAATCAGAGAAGCCAAAAACGTTAAAGTAGAACTGGATGATATCCTTAGGACGATGATTTTAAAGGGTGGCATTGAATCTTCTGCATATCAAATTAGTCACCAGGTCAAATTGCAAGTGAAATCACCTCCTATGTAAAACTCTCGAATTCCCACAGAGAGGACTTGGAAGGCAAGTGTATCCCTAGGTGAGCAGTCAGAGCACCTGATTCCTGTATAATTACATGGAATGAGAATTTGATACATGACAGTAATTACCAAGCTGAAGGTGCAATTAGCCATTTGTGACCTCATTCTGAGTGGCAACTAATTAACCCTTAATGTCAAAAATGTCAACCTTCATCAAGACACCAAAGAGAAGTATTACACGATCAACTAATACTTGTTCCAACCTATTAATGGTTGAATCTGTCATTAGAAATGTGAATATTTCATTTCTACATCAGCATTTTTGTCAAGATGTGAATTGTGCCCTATTTCTTTCCTTTTGAAGGCTGCATTTCCCTTTCTTAGTGTGCATAAAAATCTTTTACTAAAATAGGAATAAGCTTTCATATGCATATGCAATAATCATCTCTCAGTGAGATAAAACACAATCAGGGAGATATATAGAGAACTATAACTTGCCAGTAGTGTGTGATTTCTCATAGTTATAGAAAAGTCATAGAATTTGAAAAGACTTTCAGGTACACTATGATTATTGTCATCAACACCTCTCAATTATTGGCCACATTGGAAATTGATTCTGATACCTTGTTCTTGTAAATGCTGAAGAAATAAGAAACCTCCTCTGAGATTATACTGGGAAGTACAAAATCATTTTTTTAGACCATCAAGTACTGTCTCAGAATTATTATTAGTCAAGTTTTTCTTTATTATTCATTAGCAATAAAATAACAAGATTTGACAATCTACCCAATATATATGGATTTGCTCCAAATAAGGAAATGTGCTGCATTTTTTTCCTCACAATCTTAGGGTTCACTAAAGTAATCTCAAAGACAATCTTATAAATAATTAGCATGGACCTAAAGCTATTCATCCTAAAATAAGTTCAATTGTTAAATAAGATCAATGTTGCAAAGACTTTTAAAAATTGAAAATAAAACCTAGTACTGATGTTTTATTGCTTTGGATTCACCAGTGACAAAGTATGAAATATGTTGCTGAATTTTGTCAGCTATTTGATTCCTCTACCCACTCTTCAAGGTTGTTTGAAGGGTCTAAACCTAATCTAGGTAATTTCATTTTTTATAGAGACCAAACCATTTTCTCAAGCAACTTGCAATTTCATAATTCTGAGACAGCAGGTGCAAGACAAAGAAAAACTACATAACAAATGTCACACCATAGTCTTTAACTTCTATGTCTGGAACTTCAGAGTTCTGATATTTTTACATGAAAGTATGGAAAAAGTAAAGGATTATAAATTTTGTAAAATAATATGTATGCATTTTATTGCGTAAAATCACTCTAAAATCTATTTTGGCTAAAATATAAGAATAAGCATATATTGAAATTCCCTTTAGTAAATTCTGAACTATTTTTGTAGTTAATATATTTAGAAATGTCTACAGTCATACCACCCTGGTGTCTGATTCTGTCTGATCTCAAAAGCTAAGCAGAATCAGACATGTTAGTGCTTGGATGGGGGACAACCTGGAAATACTGGGTGCTGTAGGCTTGGCAGAAGGATCTAGAAGCCCACTCCCAAAACAATCAGCAATCAAAAACCCTATGAATAGCAGAGGAGCACTGACAACAGTTACCAGGCATGACATAATGTCTAGTAATGTTTTATTCTTTTGTACGTAGAGTTGCTATGAATGAGACCTAATTTCATAGCACCTAACGACAACAACAACATATTTAGAAATGTACAACATCTCATTGCTGTTTCCCTGTATTTGCCAAGGGAAGCTGTACATAGATGCCATGCTTGATTAAAGATGAAAAATATCAGAAAATTCTATAATTTTTCAATCTAAAGAAATTAACACTAATACTGCTTCAAGGTCTTGACTTCAATTCTTTAGGAATAGATACTGGGACCTGGAATTGCTGGACTATATTGTTATTTTTATTTATTTTTTTTTTTAGGAAACTCCATAATGCTTTCTATAGTGGCTATATCATTTTGCCTTGTCAAAAAGTGTGTATTCGCCATATTAACACCAACATTTGTTATCCTGCCTTTTTGATAATCCTCATCTTGATAAATGTGAGGTTATATCTTGTCCTGTTCATTTGCACTGTCTGATGAATAATGATGCTAAAGATTTTCTGATATATTCATTGGCTCTCTGTATGCCTTCTTCCAAGAAGCATCTATTCAAATCCTTTGCCTTTTATAATTGATGAGTTTGGTTTTATTTTGCTATTAACTTGTATAAATTATTTATAGATTTTGCATATTGGCCCATTATCAGATACATGGTTTGAAAATATTTTTCCTATGACATAGGTTACTTTTGATCTTTGATGATTATTTACTTTGTTGTATAGAAGCTATTTAGTTTGATATATTTCCACTTGTTTATTTTCATTTCTGTTACTTGTGCTTTTGGTGCCATAGTCATCAAATCATTGCCAAGATCAATGTCATGGAGCTTTTCTTTTGTGTGTTCTTTTAGAAGTTTTATAGCTTCAGGAATTATGTCTAAATCATTACTCAGATTTGAGCTGATTTCATGTGTGGTACAGATAAGAGTTTGATTTCATTCTTTTGCATAAAGACATTCAGATTTCCCAACAAAATCTGTTGAAGAAATTTCCATTCCCTTTTGTGTATTTTTGGCATTCACATTGAGATTAACTGACTGTAAATGTATAGATTTACTTTTGAGCTCTCTATTATGGTCCATAGATCTATATCCATCTTCATACCAGTATCATGCTGTTTTAATCAATTTGCTTTGGAATGTATTTTCAAATCAGGATGTATGTGGGCCCCATCTTTCTTTTTTCTCAAAATTGATAGCACTATTTACAGTCATTCTGGTTTCATATGAAATCTAGAATCACTGGTTTTGTGCATATTTTCTTTTTTATGTTTCTGTAAATATATTCATTTTGGAAGCACCATTCACAATAACCAGGAGGCAGAAAAAATTCTAACTTCCCATTGATACATAAATGGATTAAAAATGTGGTGTATACATGGAATACTATTCAACCTTAAAGAAGAAATTATGCAACAATATGGATGAAACTTAAAGACATTATGCTTAATAAGTCAGCCATAGAAAGACATCTGTGTGATTCTGCTTACATGAGGTAACAAAAATAATTGAAAAATGGGGCTGGTAGGAGAAAATAGATAGGTGATATTTAATACTCATAAGGTATCTGTGACACAAGATGAGCAAATTTTAAAGATCTGCTATACAATATTGTGATTATAGTCAATAAGATATTATACACTTAAAATCTGTTAAGATATTAGAGTCATGAAAAGTTCCTTACCACAAAAAAATACAATTTTAAAAAAAGAAGGTATCCAGGTGTGGTGGCACATGCCTTTTATCAAAGCAACCAAGGAGGCAGAGGGAAGAGGATCACAAGCTGGAGGCCAGAGGCAGCCTATGTACGTAAGCAAGACCTTGTCTCAAGATAAAAAATAAGCTCAGTTGTAGAGCACTTGCAAAGTATGAGTCAGGCCCTGGGTACAGCACTCCAGTACCACAAAAATAAAATAAAATAGAATAAATTAAAATACAAAATAAAAAAGATAAAACCTCTTGTATAGAAAAAGAGTGAAATTAAGTAAATAATAAAGGTTTTTTTTAGAAAACTAAAAGCATAAAAACCTCTTTCCTGATAATAAAAATACAAAATCATGTGATTGTGGGAGATGACCTGTTTCCAAGGAATTATTATATGACTTCTGACTTTGCATTTGTTCAGATGAGAAATAGAAAACTGCAGGACGCAGATGGTAAGCTTAGAAACCAGAGTGGCACATGGAACCAGCTATTTCCAAATGTCTGTTTCAGCTGTCATGTCCACACTTCCAAGACCCGTACAAAGCAGGTGTCCTTAGCAACTTACCCTTTCTGCTTCTTTTCAGTGGTGGGAGGCTGCTCTGAGCTTCTGGAATGAGGGCCAACCACCACCACTCAAGAGTCCTGGCTAGGCTCTCATTCCAAATTATAGTTGTTGACTCAAACCCTTACATTTTCATGTAGCAGTGTGTTGGCTAAGGGAGAAATTCACACATCAAACATGTATCCAAGTAGTTGATTTTGGCTAACTGAATTATACAGAATAAAAATCTGTGAAGTTTGTCCAGATTCACACATTTTATATGTGTGAATATAAGTCATTATTTTATCAACAAGGTTTTCAATATTAGTATATTCATTTGGGTGTTTTTCATAATTGTTTACTGGGTAAATATTTTAACAAAATATTTTAAAACATCTGGCTCAATATTTCAAAACACTAAATTTTTCTCATAGCTAAAATATTATAATTAGAAAAGGTAACATTTTGTCACTAGTTAGAAATTATAAAGTATTTCTAAGGTAATGTAATAAAGAGCATAGTAAGATGAATTTCTACATTCTTCCACTTTTACAAATATCTGTCATTATTTTTTTAAATGAAAGTTTAACAATCTCTCTTTTTAAAAATAATGTTCATTCTTCATCATAGAGTTAAACTTTCCAATTCTAGAAATATAATTTACACTAAAATAGGACATATTGTAGTTAGCAAAGGAAAGGGCTTTCAAGTGCTGGTAGCTACAACTATTCCATTTGACAGTAATAATAGTTGCATTTTAAATGTTCTACAATTTAATGAATAGGAGATAAGTCACCCTTATAAATGAAATGCATAATTTGTCATACTGTTTCCTTACAAGGAATGCCCTACAGGATCTAATTCTTATCTTACTTGTTAGACAAAATCAAAGTACCATGAAGACATTTATATGAAAAAAATCACAGAGATGTAAGTGGAAGCATACATATCCAATGCTAGCTAAGACCCTCTCATCTTTTACCATGTAATTGTTGATATTCTGAAGAGCATTGTTAGAAAATACATGTAACATAAATTGTCTTCCAGATTTTCATAGAGAAAGCTTCAAGGAGGATGTTAGTATTGAGAAAAATTCTGAAGATTATCTAGATGGAAACTGCATGATTAATAGAGAAACACAATGGCTTCTTGAAACTCACATACATGCACAATGAGAATGCAAAATGAAGCATTCAGATTAGAATATTAAATATACACAAATGTTATTTGTGCACTACCTTTGTTTGTGTGTGTGTGCACAAGTAGGTGCTGGGGATAGAACGCAGGGCCCAGTGTATGCTAGGCAAATGCTCTACCTCTGGGCTACACTCTTAGCCTATGTTTATAGTAGCATTAGTTCTAAGTAATCAAAGAATGAAAACCACCCAAATACCCATCTACTGCTGAGTGGATAAACAAAATATAACAATATTTTTAAATAATGAAGGATGAAGGATGAAATACTGATACATTTTAAAATATGGAAGAATATTAAAAAGCAATTTGTAAGAGAACATAGACCCTGTGGTTCTTTTTATACGCAAATTACAGAATTGGCCAAGATAGTGTGACAAAAATTAGGTGAATGGATGATGAGGTTTGGGAGTGGGGTAGAAATGAGGCAATGGGGCAAAACACTGTGATTATACAAAAACTACTGAAAATGTATGTTACGTGAACAAATTTCATGGTAGGTGAATTCTATCTCAAAGAATTTTAAGTAAATTAGTAAAGCAAAAAAATAATAAAAATTACTAATTAAAACCATTTGCCTACTCATTTATAATATTCATATCTTCTAGTAGAGGAGGAACTAAGTTTCTTTTGTAATGAGAAATTTTGAGCCATAACTACAAATGTTGATTATATCTTCCAGATAAGTTTACTCAAAACATAAACAGAAATAATAACATGAGGATGCCACCAAAGCTGGAGTGAAATAGGAACCATCAAACTCACTTTCAATACTATTCATAAAAGTTCTCACGGGGGAAAAATGGGAAGAACCATGCTACCCAGCTTTTCACATTGCCGCATTCCTTCATTAGACTACCTTGCTATTCAAGTGCCCTCCCTGCCCTCCATTCTAGCCCGCTTCTTTATTAAGTCATTCTCCAACAAAATTTATTTTATTTCTACTCCTGTAATATTGTTCATAAATTCTTCCTTAATGCTCACAACCTCCCTATCTTTCATTTTTTCTTTTCTTATTCATTTATCTATTTATTTATTTTGCAGTACTATGGGTTGATCCTAGTAAATTACACATGCTAGGCAAAAGCTGTATCAATAATCCACATCCTCAGCACTTTGTAAACTTTTTATTGAGACAGGTTATCACTAAATTATTCAGGCTTTCTCTGGCCTTGACCTAGCAATTGTCCTGCTTCAGCCCCCCAAGTCACTGGGATTACAGGCATGGTCTTGACTCCTCCCATTTTTTTTCTCTAATGATTTTGTTGACCATGGATCACATGTATTCCTACCATCTCTGTCACCCTTAGAGGATGATTCCAAATCAACAGCAATCTCATAGGAGAGTACTGATCTATAGAAATATTAGTTCTGATCTCCTGGGGAAATTTATCTATTTTTGCAGTATTGGAGGGGTGAACCCAGAGGCTTGAGCATACTTTGCCAGTGCTTTACCACTGAGATCCACCCCAAGCCCCCATCCCCTCCACTTTCTTTCTTATTTTGGAGACAGGGTCTTACTAAATTAGCCAGGGTACCTCTGGCCTACAACTTGGGATCCTCCTGACCCCACCTCCCAAATCACCAGGATCACAGGTGTGTGCCACTATGCCTAGTCTGTGTAGATAATTTAATTTTTTTGGTGGTACTAGGGTTTGAACCCAGGGCCTCACACTTGCATGCGTCGCAAGTGCTGGACCACTGAGCTGCACCCCCAGCCCATATTTTTTTACTTTTTGAGACATACTGCCTCTGGTCTCGAACTTGCGATCCTCCTGCCTCTGCCTCCCGAGCCTCTGGGATTACAGGCGTGCATAACTGTGCCTGGCTATTTAACATATTTTGTAATACTTACTACATTTTATCTAATACCTTTTATATATTTAATCCATAAGGTACTTATATCTGAAATACATTTTAAATCCCCAGGAATAATGAACGTGGCTAAATTAATTTTACTTCATAGGATTTATAGGCATAGATTTATTTTGTTTTGTTTTCTTGCAGTACTTGGAAGTTGAACCCACACAGGGCCTCACACATTGCAAGTGCTCTGTCAAAGGCTGCACCCCCAGCCCATTTCTTTTTGAGTCAGAGTCTAAATTACACAGGCTGCATCTGGCCTCAAACTTACATTCCTCCTGCCTCCACCTCCTGAGTCACTGTGATTATAGGTAGGTGTCTGCCACCATGCCCAACAAGCATAGGATTTGAAAACAAGTGAATGACAAGGTGAATGAATACCTACAATAGCTTAACTACAGGAATAATGTTCTGTAAGGCCAGGCTTGTTTTTTATACCCCATTCAAAATCCACTGATTCTTTACCAGACCATGAATAATATAGCCAGCAGGAAGTAGGTTAAGACCTGAAAATGCCCTATAGTATTTCCTACAGTATATCAGCACCAGACAATGCAATAAGCTCATAAAGAATGTGAGATACAGCATCAATATAGACAATAAAAAGTGAGTTTTCAGGACAGTTACTCATAATTTACTCAAGAAGCTGACCTTTATGATAAATATTTAGGAATTGCTTCAGTCTTCATTTCAAATATTTATCTTGAACATGCCACCATCATCTATATTTTAATGTCACAGAAATTAATTTGGATCAATGCAACACTTTTCCAATTGTGCTATATCAGACAAAGTTATGGAGATCTCCTCCCCATCAAGCATAATGGAGGCAGTAATGTGGGCACAGTTTTTAGTAATGTAGCTATAGTTTTAAGTTTCCTTGGTTATACAAAGTTCCCTTGGTCATTGGTAGCTAAGTACTGCAAATGAAAGAATGGAAAACTAGAATTATGTCTGATAATTTTACCGTATAAAGACTCAGTAATCTATAGAAAATGTAAACATTCAACAACAGACTCACACATTATATGGAAGAACTTTAATCAACTTATTTGCTTGCGTATATCACACATTCAGTAAATTTCAACTTTTAACCATGCAATTCTAAAAACTGGTTCAAAAGGCTCATGGAATTTAAGATGTTGCTTTTCTTCTCCATAAAGTAACTTAACAATGACAAAATCTAGCCCAGCATGGTGGCTCATGCCTATAATCCCAGCAGCTCAGGAGGTGGAGGCAGGAGGATCGCAAGTTTGAGACCAGAGACAGTCTGGGTAATTCAGCAAGACCCTGTCTCAAAAAGTCAAAAAATGGGCTGAGGTGGCAGCTCAGTGGTACAGCACTTGCAAAGCATGCAGGCACCAGGCCCTGGAGTTCAACCCCCAGTACTGCCAGCAAAAAAAAAAATCTAGGCAAATATAAGATTTATATCTTAATACATATACTGTCTATATTGATATCATATATAGATATTATAGACATGCAAATATAGGTAGATATTAATGTAGATATATTTATATAGATACCTATATCAATAGCTACATATAACTATACTATACTTATTAAACATATAAATTGGCTTTAGAATCACATAAAGGACTTATAAATAGCCTTTAAGGTTTCAATCAGTTTGAGCTGGACTTGATTTTTTTTTTTTTTTTTCAGTACCCGGGGTTGAACCCAGGGCCTCATGCTTGCATGTTTTGCAATTGCTGTACCACTGAGCTGTACCCTTAGCCCATGTTTTTATTTCTTTGATACAGGGTCTCATTAAATTATGCAGACTGCCTCTGGTCTTGAACTTGTGATCCTTCTGCCTTCACCCCTTGAGCCGCTGGGATTACAGGCATGTGCCACTGTGCCCGGCTTTTTGGACCTGGTTTTTCAAAATCAGAAACATCTTGTATTTTTTGCATAAGTAAATATTTTTAGAAATATGATTTTTACATTAACCAAACCAATTATTGCTAGTTTTTATAATGAAATATAAGTAGTTACATTTACTTGCCCTAGGATGGTTTTGAAATAATGTTATCCTGGAGAGAGACTGCTCCTTGACTATTTACATAGGACAAAGCTGATTTATGCTTCTTTTAAAAAGTAGACATTCAAAACAATAAAGAAGCATGAATAGTTCCCAAAAAATCTTAGAAAAAGATTTTGTCACCAAAACAGAGCAATTGAAACTCTTAAGGAAAAGACACATTTGGGGAAATATTCTCTTTTATAGCTACATTAAAATTTTCAACATACTCAGCGTTACATGATGATTAAGATGACAGCTGCAGAAAGCACATTGTCTTGGGATAATTCTGGCTTTGCCACTGATAGGTGTGGGACTGTTTCTTCACCTGTCATAAGTGATAATGATATTACTTATGTGTGATAAATTGTTTCATAATATCCACTTTCTCTTTCTTCCTTTTAGTAGTAGAAATCTGTGAGTTTTAACTCATCATATAGTTGGGTCATCCATGGTGGACAGGTTTCAGCTGAGATTCTAGATTAAGACAGATTAGAGAGAAGGACATGGCAGCCCACTCCTGATATAATTAGCCATCGAAAACCCTATGAATACAGAGAAACACTGGCATAAAATGTGCCAGAAAAATAGCCCTGTGGGTTGGAAAGCACTCAAAGGAAGACTTGGGAAGGTTATGTCTTCAAACTAGAGACAACTTTAATGATGGGAATGGAGTAAAGCCCAAGGGACATCCATTTGCTGATGTGGTATGAGACAAAATGAGAAGTAACAACTATAATCATTCATTAAATAATGGAACATGGAATGCATGTAGTATGAGTCTAGGAAAATTAAAATTCATCAAAAGTGAAAAGGAGTGCATAAACATCAACATTCTTGGCATTAGTGAGCTACAGTGAGCTGGTATTGGCCATTCTGAATCAGATAATCGTATGGATTACTATGCCAGGAATGAAAACTTAAAGTGAAATACAGTTTCATTCATCATCAAAAAAGTCATCTTAAAGGCTATCCTGAAGTATGATGCTGTCAGTGGTAGAATACAAGGAAGGCCAGTTAATATGACAATTATGTAAATTTATGCATCTACCACTGAGGACACAAATGAAGAGAGGGAAGATGTTTTGCAGCTTCTGAAGTCTGAAATTGATTGAACATGCAATCAGGATGCAATGATAATTACTGGTGATTGGAATGCAAAATTAGGAAACAAGGAAGGCTCGGTAGTTAGAAAATATGGCCTTGGTGACAGAAACAATGATGGAGATTGCATGATACAATATTGTCAGACCAATGACCGTTTCATTGCAAATATATTTTTCACCAACATAAACAGCAACTATGTACACGGTATTTACCAGATGGAACATACAAGAACCAAATTGACTACATTTGTGGAAAGTGATGATGGAAAAGCTGAATATCAACAGTCAGAACAAAAGCAGATGCTGATTGTGGATCAGACCATCAACTTCTCATATGCAGGATCAAACTGAAACTGAAGAAAATTAGAACATGGGTACAAGAGCCAGGAATGACCTTGAGTATATCCCTCCTGAGTTCAGAGACCACATCAAAACAGATGTGATGCATGAGACACAAATTTTCAGAGACCAGACAAGTCGTAGCATAACACCAGAGGTATCATTCATTAGGAATGCAAAAAGTTATTTAAAAGACAGGAAAAAAACAAAAGACCTAATTACGTGTCAAAGAGTCTCTGAAACTTGCCCTTGAATGTTAAGTAGTTAAAGTAAAAGTAAGGCATGATGAAATTAAAGAACTAAACAGAAGATTTAAAAGTGCAGCTCAAGAAGACAAAATCAAATAGTATGACACATGCAAAGACCTGGAGAAATAAAAGACCAAAAGGGAAGAACATGCTGTTTTTCTCAAGCTTAAAGAATTGAATAAAAAATTCAAGCCTTAACCAGGCATGGGGACACATGCCTGTAATCCCAGCGGCTCAGGAGGCGAAGGCAGGAGAATCACAAGTTTGAGACCCAAGGCAGTCCATGTAATTTGGCAAGACCCTGTCCCAAAAAGGTTAAAAAAAAATTGTGCAGGGATGGGGCAGCTCAGTGGTCCAGCACTTGCAAAGCATGCAAGTACGAGGCCCTGGGTTCAAACCCTAGTATCAAAAACACACAAACAAACAAAAAATTCAAGCCTTGAGTGGCAACAGTGAAGAATTCTACAAGGAAAATAATAAATGATGCAGGGAACATCAAAAGAAGATGAAAAGAATACACAGAGTCATTACACCAAAAAGAATTGGTGGATGACCAACCATTTTAAAAGGTTGCATATGCTCATGAACCAATGGCACTGAAGGAAGAATTGGAAGCTACCTTTAAGGAACTGGTGAAACACAAGGCTCCATTAATTGATAGTATACCAATTGAGATGATTCAACCAACATATATAGAACTGGAGGTGGTCACTTGTTTATGCCAAGAGATTTGGAAAACAGCTACCTGCCCAACTGACTGGAAGAGATCCATATTTATGCAGAGAAGCTGGACTCTTTGAAGGAGAACATGGCATCAGGATAATAGGAATACTCATAAACAACCTGCATTATGCAGATGATACACATCTTCTTGCTGAAACAGAAAAGGATTGGAAACATTTACTGATGAAAATCAAAGAACACAGCCTTCAGTATGGATTGCACCTCAACATCAAATAAATGAAAATTCTTACAACTGGGTCAATCCACAATTTCATGATAATTAGAGAAAAGACTGAGCTTGTCTAAGATTTTCCTTTACTTGGTTCTACTGTCAACACACACAGCAGCAGCAGTTAAGAAATCTAAAGATATATTACATTGGGAAAAGCTGTTGCAAAGAATCTGTTTAAAGTGTTGAAAATAATGATGTCACATTGAAGACATAGGTGCACCTAATTCATGCCATTGTATTTTCAGTCACATGATATGATTGTGAAAGCTGGGTCTTGAATAAGGGAGTTAG
This sequence comes from Pedetes capensis, assembly GCA_007922755.1. Taxonomy (NCBI): domain Eukaryota; kingdom Metazoa; phylum Chordata; class Mammalia; order Rodentia; family Pedetidae; genus Pedetes; species Pedetes capensis. The sequence continues at coordinate 39,191 of VMDO01005408.1, read as the reverse complement.
GGAAGAATTGATGTTTTTGAATTGTGGTGCTAGAGATGACTGCCATGGACTGCCAAAAGAACCAACAGAACTTTTCTAGAAGAAGTGCAACCAGAGTACTCCTTGGAAGCAAGGATGGCTAGTCTGCGTTTTTTCGTATTTAGGACATGTTAGCAGGACAGATCAATCCCTGGAGAAGCACATCATATTTGGGAGATGGTGGGTCAATTAAAAAAATGGGGGGGGGAGGAAGACTATCAACAAGATAGACTGACACAGTGGCTTCAACAACAGGCTTAATCGTAAAATAGATCATCTGTATGGCACAATGTCAGGCACTGTTTCATTCTGTTGTATATAGCATGACTGTGAGTTGGAACTGACTTAACGGCACCTAACAATAACACATATATTGCCCTAGAGAGTTAAATTCTTAGCCTTCTTTGGAAACAAGCGTAATTGTATTTCTGAATTCAGATTGTTATAAAATGTAACGAGTCTTATTTCTAGTTCTCCCCTTAAAGATAAGTATGTTTGCCTCATTTTTCTGTTTCTTCCTGATCACTCATTAACAATCAATAATCATAATCAATGAAGCACTGGACTGAAGTGAAACCTGCCAACTGAGGATGATGGAGCCAATGCTCCCTCTGAGCTTCTGAGTGGTGACACACAACAGCTTATATCCCTAGCCTGAACTTAGGGAACAAGAGGAAAACTAATATCTGTCTTCTCTAGGCACTGTAATTTTGTTCTTTTTCAGCCCTTTAGCTTACACCTGTACCATAATATACTAATACATAATATTAATAAATGACCTAAATATGTGTAAATTGTAAAGAATAATACCTGGAAAATACTAATTCTATAGAATTATTTTCTATTACCACTATAATTATTGTTATCAATTTTTAAAATACCATGCAACCAAAAAAATACCAGTGTACTCAGAACTCAGAATAAATTGGATCCCTATACCCATGATTAAGTACTTACAATTTACTTACATAACATTGACCCAGATTTGTTTTACTTCCCACCATAACACAAAAGGCAGAAAAAAAATAAAGATTATTTAGGAAAATAGCATTACATTAAATTTGTTCTGTTATTTCTTTTTTATAATGAATGCAGACAATAAGAGAATTATAAAATAAAGCATGATTTGATTAATAGTATGGTCTTTGGAGTTAGTCTTAGCATTATGTATCACTTCTGAAACTTACTGCTTTGCAAATCATGTGAACTTGCTGAATTTCTGACCATCACTGGTAAGACAAGAGCAGCAATAATACCTTGTTCTGCTGATATTTCATTGCTTCCTCTCACTCTATTAGTTCTTCCTCAAGGTTTAGCACCCACATCTTTTCTAGGTCTCAGCAGTAGGAATGACTAATATAAACCAATGCCGTTAATCACTACCCTGTTGCCAGTGATTGGTACATGTAATCAAAGTCAATAAACATACGGCATCAATGGTCTCTGGTGCATGTGTGTGACTTGTTATTGTTGTTAGGTACTGTGGAGTTGTGTCTAACTCATAGTAACCCTCATAGGGTTTTCCATGGCTGATTGTTTTGGGATTGCCTCGGGAGTGGATTGCCACATCCTTCTCCCATATGTATGTGACTGTTGTTGTTGTTAGGTGCCATCCAGTTGAGTCCAACTCATGGTGACCCTATGTATAGCAGATCGAAACACTTCCCAATTCTATGCCAGGCACACAATCTTATTTATGTTTAAGCCCATTGTTGGAGATACTGTGTCAATCCATCTGGTGGAGGGTTTTCCTTTTTTCGTTGTTGTTGACCTGCCACTCTCCCAAACATGTCTCTTTCTAGGGATTGATCTCTCCTGACTAGGGAGTATAAAATCAGCATAAAGCCCACTATTGTATGATGATATGCCCAATACAATTATCTCTTTATCCTCCAGTGGCTAAAGAAGTGAGAGTTTTATATGTTACTTGAAGATGCCACACAAAGCCTCTGCAAAATTAAAATCAACAAAACAGAGAACCTAGAGAATCTTACAAAATCAAGATCAAACTCCTACAGACCTAATCAAACTCCGGAATTTTCAGTCTTATATTGCTTCTAAAGTTTGAACCAGTTTGATCTGGACTTTATCATTAGTTGAAATCAGAAGTATCTTGATTGTCTTATACTTTTTATAAAAAATATGATAGTGTTAAAAGAGATTTGCAAATTTTAAAAGCCCTATCATTGTTAAATTGGATAATAAAAAAATAGGAGTAGTCACATTTTTATGTCTCAAGATATTTTTGGAAAAATGTTATCTTTTAAGTGGTTCTCAAAGGCATTGATATAAAATGAAGCTGTTCTATCCTTCTTTATTAAAATTAGCAAATGTGCTTTCTAGAACACAATATATTATGCTAGATCCATTATATAACTTCTAGAAGGGTGTGACAAACTGCCTAAGAACATAGGAGAGCTTCACATGGAATAGTGTTTTTAAATTTTATATTTTATATATCAAACACCTTTGGATTATAAATCAAGCTAAATCTAACTATAGTTCACCCATTTTAGCTGTTTTTGGTATTTAAGGAAATCTCCTGCCTAAATGTGGAAGGTTTGAAAATGATCAGTGGTGAACTTTGCTTCTGAAATCACTCAAAAAGAACTTTGTTAAGCCAAGCACAGAATAATATTTAATGCCTTCCACAAAATGGTGAATGCAAGTTGAAGAGCAGCAGAGTACTGGGAGAAAGGAAGCTTGGCTTTAATTAAAATGGAGCCTTGGGAGTTAAAACGTAGCTATTTCAGAAAAGATGAATCCAGGGGTAAAATTTCAATGAGGTATAATCACAACATTTGGCTGAAAGAGCACACTAGGAGAATGCTTGAGTAGATATCGCCTTATGGCTAGCAGATACCTATCACACACAAGGAACATCACATTACATATATTGGATTCCAGGCATCTCTTAAACAACTACAGTAGAAAAACCCATGTATTAACTGTGCTTTTGTTACCTTTTCTCCTTTGATGAGCTGACCAACTTTGTTGGCCACCATAAGCTACTATGTAAAGGTAGCATTGCTTACAGATAATATGTATCGATATTAGAAAATAGCATGGCCTACAGATAATAAATATCACTAGTAGAAACATTTACGACAGGGAGAATCCAAGTGCAGTATAATGAAACTGAAATATTACTTTGCTTAATGAGTTAAAATTTAATATAATCTTAGTAAAGTCTATCCAAATGAAAAATACAGAAAAATAGCATTACTATGAGTAAATGACACATTACCATAGGAATAAAATAGTATGAGACATCAATAGTTTTGAAAGAAACAGAAAAAAAAAAGTGGAATTTCTTTCACTTCCAATTTGCATTTTTTTCCACAACCAACCCACATATGTTCACACAGTACTTAAAACATCATGGGTTCTGAATTCTGAATTGTGAATTCACTTCTAGGTCTGCCATATCCTGGCTCTGCAATAAAACCTGTATTAGCTTCAGCATATTCATGCTAAAAATAGAGATCTCTGTCTCTTAGGCTTGCTATAAGGATTAAGTAAGAAAATATAGAATATTTTCAGTATAAAAAATCAATGGTATATAAAATAATTCACTGACTAAAAAGTCACCATAGGTATGGTGCACCTTTCCATAAAAAGTATACATTTCCCAAACAGACAAGCCAAAGTCTCATATAGAACCTATATCCATATGAAAGCCTAGAGTGTGAGTGAATCAGAATCATCTCCATCATTTCTATTCACAGCTCCTCAACAGTCCAACAATGTACAAAGTAAAACAGAAGTTCTTTGCTTCTGCCTCTGATATATCCAACATACATAACAAAGAGATAAGTAAAGATAAGAAGAGCAAAACTTCCACTTTGAGAAAAGGAAATCAGAAAATCTTACTTGCTCAAGTCTTAGAACAAGTAGACTCCTACAAGGTTCACATGATGAACTCCTTCATTGGCAACAGGGAAGAATCTCAATTATATCCAAATTCTATTCCCTGGTTTTTTGTTCTCTCCTTCTCTCTCAATTTCTTTGTTTACAGCTAACCTGAGATTGTCTGATGTCTGAGGGTGAAATAAACACTTTTATCTTCACTTATTAGTATGTTTAGGAGCTATTGGGCTCAGTCTCCATGAACTATAAGATTTTTAAAAGGCTTTTTTTTTTTCTGAAAGCATTTTTTACTTTTATCTCCTAGCATTTGACATACATTAATCAATGGCTTTCCCAAAGATCTGAGGCCCTTGATCCCAAAAATATTGTATTGCTTTGAATCTCTTTATGAAAACCAGCCATCTCCCACCTGAGCTTGCCATTCTTGTAACACCCTGCCAAAAGCTGGAAGATGCAGATGCACAAAAACCTCTTGGGTTTTTCCCACTTCCATCCAGAGCACTTTCTTGAGAAATAAACTAACTTCCCAGTTATCACAGTATCAATTTTAACAAATATTTTGCCACAGCATAATATGGGTTGCTAGGTCTCCAGTCTGGTATATATATTTACTATCCATTGTGTGACTACTACACCAATGCAATGCATGTCAGTATTTCCACATTTTTAAAATTAAAGCAGCACCATAATTTGTCAATTCAGTTAAAATAGTGTGAGGCCTGCTAACTTCTGATTTCTGTGAAGCCCAATATTTCAGTGTCTTAAAAAGAGGTGTGATCAAAATATACAGTGAATGTTTATATTAAAAAATTATTACAAAAGAGAAATTTCAGAACTGCTTCAGAAAGTGGCAAGAATGAAGGGATAAGTGTGTTAGAAGGTAAAGGGGTAGTTTGAGGGAGATTGATGGTGATTTGTCTTTTACTGTAATAATTTTTTCTTTAAACATTTAAACATTCACCATATTTTTGTACACATCTTCATACATTGGAAACATAGGATATATATATATATATATATATATATATATATATATATATATATATATAATTTAACAGTGCTGGCGGATACTGAGAGCAATAGCTACTTTTCTTGCAATAGGAGAGAGAAACCAAAAAAACGATTAAATTCAACTCCGCTGGAACTAACAGTGGTTTAAGAAGTGAGGTGATGAGAAGATCATAGGCTAAATGCTTTTGGTAATTAGCTTTCCCCAAAGGAAAAGTAAACTTTCCTTTAACTTCATGACAGGAAGTAGTTTTACAACTTGAAGCAAGTCACCAAGCAATTTGAAAGGAAGGACAAAAGATAGCCTCCCACAGGAACTGCGAAACAGGGGCTCTATCTCCCTTAATAGATGGCCCCAGGTTCCTGAGAAAGATATTCCTGGGTTGTAAAACTGGCAAGAAGCTATTAAAAAGATTTACATCCCAAAGGGGCAGAGAAATAATTTACAATTACAATTTCTAAAGTAAATGCTATAAGAAAAGGGAGATCAGGGGCTTAGAGTCAGACAAAGTCTACCTAAAATTTACTCCAGTTCATGGAAACATTAAGTCTTTCATCCACAGTCACCCAGGGAAAAAGTTTAATGACCACTTAACCACCTTGAACAAGGTGTCCCAGGTGATCTTAGAAGGTGAACAGAAAAGGCAAACAGCACAAGGGAGCTCACTTGGGTGTTTTCCATCACTTTCACTCCTGTGCCTTGTGCTTATTTCATATTTAATTAGAATTTGGTAACTGACACCATGGTGGAGGAGGCTGGGCAACTTAACTGTGTGCACAGAAAGTGACAGAACACCATTTTGGTAGCTGACTTTTCTGCCATAAAGAAGAGAACAAAACCATTAAAAACAGACATGTTTGAAATCTTTTCTCCCTTATGTGAACCAGCAGCGAGGCTGTGGGGGGATGATGAGAACTTAAGCAAGTAAGGACAACTGAGTGAAGAGCAAATTTAACCACAATCAGCAGGGCACAACAAAACAGCATGAAGCCTTCTCAGAGAGCAGACTTTAGGAGAACGTTTGGGAAATCATAGATATTTCAGATTAAGTATTTTAGTTTTCAGGAAAAGAAACTAGGTTTAGTTAACTAATACAGAAAAAGACAGTATTGTTAAAATATTAGGTAGCTCATTCAGTTCCCAAAACGTCTTGGAGAATCTCCAGTCAGGAGCAATTTATTAGACCAAAAGAAAAGTTGTCTTGGGAAAGAAGCTCTGTCAGAGCCAGTAGGCAGAGGTCACAGGTTTCTGTTGATTCTGTCAACACTAGACACAGGAAGCTACCACTAGAACTAATGTCACTAGTGAACAGGGATGTTGGGAGTATTTGCTGTCACCTTGCCCAAATACTTAGTGCTTGCTTCTTTGTGTCAGTAATGATCAAAGTCTGGAATGAATGTACCACACTGATAGAGAGTATATTTCAGCTTTATATTTTAGTTGCAAAAGAGTCTGGGGAAACAATAGGAGTTGGCACTCCACATATGAAGGTTATACATCTTTCCAACAATAGAGAGAAAATATTTGGAAAGAAATTACATTCATACTTAATATCTGCGGGTGTTTATTTTGTCACTATTCCATAAACAACATGGTGTAACAAATGTTTGCATAGCAGTCAAATTGCATTAAATGTTATAAGTAGTCTAGAGACGATTTGAAATATATGGAAGGATATGTGTAGGTTCTACAAAAATACTACACCATTTTATAGAAGGGACTGGAGCATCTTCACATGTTCATACCCAGAGAGTGCTCTGGCACCAGTCCACCAAGTCTCCATGAATATGGAGGAACTACTGTATCTGGAATTTTTGAATTTCATAAAACAGAGTAATTCTGCCTGAAGATGTAATAGATTTCACAAATAATGACAAATATACCTAGTGGATGACTTGTGAAGAAGAGAAAGAAAGGAGAGAGAGAGAGAGAGAGAGAGAGAGAGAGAGAAAGGGAGGCAGGCAGGTAGGCAGACATGCATTAATACCAGCCCCATTATCCAGGTTTTTGATCAGTGCAAGAAGAAAAGACAACTTGTATTTGGAGGAAATAACTTATGTTTGGTAAAAATTTTAAAGTAACTGGTAGGAATTTACTTTTTATTTAAAACTGTAATTATTTTATTTAAATAATCAAACTTTTATTAAGTAAAAAAAGATTTCTTTTAGTGGAATTTAAAGTCTAAAACAGATTTTTTTTTGGCCCCAAACCTGCAATCCTCCTGCCCCTCTGGCTCTAAATTTTTGTCAAGATGAGTGATTTGTTCATTTAAGGGGATTTGAATAAAAAATCAGAAGAAAAATTATTTTCATTCAAAGATATTTGTTTGTTTGTGTTTATATTATTGTTTCAATGCAATAAAATTTCATCCATCAAATTGACAAAGGCCAATATTAATCACAGATTTTTTGAAATTGCTAGACACATATACCAGTTGGGGAAAACCAACAAGATTTCTGTATATATAAAATGTAGAGGAAAAGCAGTAATCATATCAGCAACTTTTATAAGAGGATGTACAAGCTTCAGGACACCAGGCACCTCTGCAGAAGGCATACAGGCACTGGTGGTGACATCTGCGTCAATGAATGTTGTTTTTAGATTTCCCAGAATCTTAGTCCTTCCTTTTCAGACAGTTTACCGTATACTAAGATGCTTCAATCTATTCATAATTAGTCTGGATAGTGGCTGAACACCTCAACCCTGGGCAGGGGCAGCTTATGAGTCTCAGGGGTGGGCAAATCTTGGCAGAATTACTAAAAACTGTATACAGAAAAACTAGAAAAACTAGGTTGGAATAAATTTCCTATCCATATTTTTGAGCTAATACAGCTTGAACTAAAAATTCTCACAAACTCTCTGAGTTAGAATCAGAAGTCGGGCAAGTCACCCAAAAGTCCTTGGCAGTCATGTTAACAGAAATTTCAACCACTAGGGTAGTGGAGGGCAGCAAGCCCATAAGCAGATGAACAGCTTTATTAAAACAAGTAGTGTCCATAACAAGGTAAACAAAAGTAAGGTATTTAGAAACTGGTGATAAACATCTAAACTCTAATAAAAGTAATATAGTGCTTTTATACTATAATTTATGTTTTTAAAAATATTTTGCACAGCAAATCCCTGGCAAGGAATTTAGTTAAATTGCTGTGCAAATTGAAAATTATTGAGAAATAAAGTTACTTTCCAAAGGAGAGGAAAAAATGATAGTGCTAGAATATATACTGGAAATTGGGCCTACTAATTACTAATCTAGAGCACCACACACCATAATGCATGTCACTGTGACATAGATTTCAGGTTGACCATCTAAGGGGTCTTAGACAATCCTGAGAAATATTAGGATTGCAATTCTCAGAATAGTCATTAAAGTTGCATTTAATTTGTTTACTTTATGGTACATAAAGTAGAAATTTCATGGCCTCTACCTGTGAATTAGGACAGAGTTAGAACTATATCCTCCTGAAATTACATGTCTGTTATTAAATGGGTGGCACTTCTAGATTGAAAAAATGTCATCCGTTGAAACAGAGTCAACAGAAAATGTAGGGTGGGCTGATATTTTAAAATATAAGTTTGGAAAGCATTTAGCAAAGATAGGGAATCCTGACTATAATTCTCTCCTAATGGAACCACTATGTGAAAATTGATTAAAAAATAAACTTCCCCAAATAGCTTTTAAATAATTACCAAGCAAGTTCTGGAGTAAAGACCAAATGAGAGATTCTATAAGAAAATCAGTTATTGCTCCATAGTTTAAGATAATTAAGTTTATCCTTGGGACCCTCCCACTTCTCCATTAAGAACTCATTTCCCCCCTCCTGAATACCTAGATTCATATTATAAAGTGGTTCTAAACTAACCCACAATTAAGTATTAATGCTAAAACATAAATGTCTGTATTTGGGAAGGAGAAAGGGACCATTGGGAGAGAGGAGGAAGGACAAGAGAGGGAAATGCTGAGTTGAATATGCCCAAAGTACATTGTACACATGTATAAAAATGTAATAACAAAACTTGTTATTTTGTACAATTAATATATACTAATAAATATAAAGTCTGCAGCTGTACCACTGTGCCATCCAATCCTGTCAGATCTCAGATCTAAGCAGAGTCAGGCATGTTTAGTACTTGGATGGGAGATGGCCTGGGAACATCAGGTGCTGTAGGCTTGGGAGATGGACCCAGCAACCTGTTCCCAAAAAACAATCTGCCATTGAAAATCCTATGAATAGCAGGGAAGTACTGACAATAGTGTTTCATCTGTTGTACATAAGGCCACTATGAGTAGGACACAGACTAGATGGCACCTAACAACAACAATAAAAATAAAAATCATAAAAGTCTAAAATGTTATATTTATTCTTATTTGCATTTTAGTAATTGGAGGCCATGTAATAATTGAACAATTCAAAATTCTTAGTGTCATGGCAAATACTTTTGCTACAAGGCATATTCCTAGCATCCCTCAAATTATACTGCCTAACATCTGATTGACTACTCATAAAGCTGCTTCAAATTTGGAAAACAGAACAAAAAAGCAAAGAATAGAAAAATGAGACTTTAAACAATAAAATACAGGAGCTACTTCTTAACATTTTTTCATTCAGATAGGATTTTACATCTCCATTAAATAATTTTGCAAAGAGTATAAGAAAGAAAACAGACATATGCTATGCATGGGGAATGTGACAGTACCAGTAGTAATTGTTATTTTAATTTGATAGCTGATGAAACCAAGACTCAAGTTCATATTCAACAAACACTCACTGGGATTTTATCTCATATTTCATGTTGAGGACTTTTACATATATTGTCAGTGTCAACTTTCACAAGAATTTTTAAGTTAGGCATTATTACCCCTACTTTACAGGTGTAACAATTGAATTAGAAAGACAAAGGACTTCTTTAAGAACATCTCTGAGCAGGGCACCTTGGTGCATACCTATAATCCCAGTAACTCAAGAGGCTGAGGCATGACAATCACAACTTTGAGGCCAGAGGTAACCTGAACAATTAAAGGAGATCCTATTTCAAAATAGGAATAAAAATTTTAAAAAATAAAGGAGTAGTGCTGGGTGTGTAGTTCGGTGGTGGAGCATTTGCCTGCCATGCACAAGGTCCTAGGTTGTTCAACCTCCCAGTACTGCAATAATAATAATAACAATAACAAATCTAGCACTGACTATTATCTGGGCTAACCAGTCTACTTTCTACAATCCTCTTGGTGGGTGCTTTCAAGTTGGACCTGACTTATAGCAACTCTATGCACAACAGAACAAAATACTACCCAACACTACTCCATGCACATGATCATTTTATGTTTGACCCCAATGTTGTAACTACTATGTTTCTTCTCATTTTGAGTCATTCCATATCAGCAAAAGGAGGTCCTAGGACATTTATTCCATTCCTGTCATTAGGTTGACTTTACTTTGAGGAGGAAACTCTTCCCCAGTCATTTCTAAAATGCCTTCCAGCCTAGTGGGCTCATTTTCCAGCACTACATTTGACAGTGCTTCTCTGCAATTCATAAAGTTTTCAATGGCTAATTGCTTCAGAAGTGGCCTGCAGGGACCTTCTCCTTAGTCTGTGTTAGTCTGGAAGCTAAGATGAAACCTAACCACCATGGGTGGCTCTGATACTCGAAATACCGGGGACATATCTTTTAGCATTACAGTAACACACAAGCCTCCAGAGCAGGACAAGCTGACAGACACATGGGGGATAAGCCAAATACCATTTCATGGACCACACTCATGCAGTGTGGAAATGAGCTATGGAGGATTTTCAAATCTCCTGACACTCTAAACATTGCTCTTTCTACTATATTTTGTCAAAACAATGACAAACATCCAAATGAAAAAGAAATTTAATTAGGCGGCTTGTTTGCAAGAGGCCAAGCATCTGGACATTTTAAACCAACCAGATGATTAAATGTATCTTCTATTATTTCCCCAAACGTGAAAACTGAATTTATATCTATTATACATAGAACTGTAGTAACAGAAAAATCTAGCCAAAATAAACAGTAAAAAGCCATATTTGTTGTTCTAGATTAGAATGATAGAAAAGATCATGTAACTAGAACCAAATGTATAATACTTGTAGCCAACATGTTTAATTTGAAAAAAAAAAAACCACCAAACATAAAACATCTATTAAACAAAATTAGAATTGGTAAACAACATTTCAAACTCCAACTCCTACATCCTTTGTCTACAATATTCCTACCAAAAACAAAAGATGGGCTCCTCTCTAAGGATCAAGGCACAAGGACAAAGAGGAATAAACAAGGGAAATAATCAGCCATCAAAAAGTAATCCTGCTTGCTCTCTGAAGGATTATTTTCTCATTTTATTTTAATGACTACTTAATCAATATGTATTAATTTTTCCCTGAAATAGTGCAAAAAGTCAAGATTGAAATTAAAGCAATTTCAGATCAACTGGAGAATATTTAAGGGTAGAAAATATTAATAAATATGTCTAATGAAATGACAAATGCTACAGCAGCTGAGGTAGAGAAGAATATAAGAATAATTCAAATAAAATATGCATTTAGGGTTTTTAAAGTGTAAATCATCCACACATGCTCAACACTGTAATAGTCAACACTTGGGTTTATGAGGCCTATCACTAGGATTCCAGGGAGGCCGTAAGTGCTCCCAAGGAATGCAATGAAACTCCAAAAATGTTCTTAAGTCAATATTAATAAATATACATGTTATGGTAATATGAAATCACACAAAAAAAAACCACTAATGGTAGAATAGAAATTTTATTACTTGGCACAATACTGAATACATTGCAGCTGCTAATCTAAATAATTATTGATGAAAAGGATATTAAAATCTACAAAAACTCTTCAGTACATCTAGCCAATATCAAAAATACTATTTTCCATTTCATTTAGTACTTATAAGAGAGCTGTATTGACTATTAAAATTTTTTACTATAATCATTTTGCAATATATTCTAATGTCTAAGAAATTAGCTTCCTTTTGAGGAAATAGACTGAACAGTAAGCTGCTGAGAAATGAAAGATCTACTGAACTTCAGTTATGCAAAGGAAACCAACAGGAAATCCACCACAGAGGTCCTAGTATCCAACCCTGGGCACATTGGTTCAAAATCTTATATATGTACCTAAGGATAATAATTTCTTAACCTAAAGCAAAATATATATGAAAACAAATTTTTTCTTTTCCAAAATACATTTAGAGACAAAACTTTACCTAATGTTATATATTATTTGTATCCTTTATGTATCCCATTAACTGTGGATATTCATTAGCTAATGTGTTTGATTGCAGGGTGTATCTAGACTATACTCAGAGGGTTTCATATTAGAACGTGAATAAACTATATTAGATTTCTGATAGCTGAATCATTTTCAATTGCTGAACACATTGACCCACAAGAGTTAGTAGTAACGTCTTTCAAAATACAGTTCTTACTCTGTGTGGTTATATTTATGGATACTCTCACCTTAGATAAGCAGCTGGCTTGCCTTTGATCTAGCTTCTCCATGGTATAACTGGGATAACCATACCCCATAGAAATAAGGGAGTACATGAAGTTGGATAGAAAAATGTCTGGGATAATATCATATACTCATTGCATGGAAACCATTACTACTATATGAATGCTAGAAAGTATGATGCCAGGAATACTACGTTTCCTCCAAAAACAGACTTCTTTCCTTAATTCCATATACTGGATATCTTGAATTGCTAAATTATGTTGGGGAGGTGGAATTCAATCTAGAAGTGGAAGATGGAAGCTTATATCTATGTTTTGAGAATACATAGAAAGGATATTTTACACCAAGTGATTTGGAAGCTGAGAGACAAGTTCTTGGAGGTTCTGCATTAGCTGGATTTCAAAAGAATAGGAATAATTGCTAAAGTAAATGCAGAAATCCAGCTCATTTTTTTTGGCACTGATCAAATATCAGTAATCTCCCTAAGAGTGCAGAAATGGAGAACACACCAAATGTTTTGGTACTATCCCAGGAAACTCCTCCTTCCTAGAAAAACTGAGATGCCTGGAAGTCCCACTTCACCTACAGTAGAAGGAGGGCAGGATGAGACAGTGAAAGATTAACACAGAGAAGTAGGCAAGAGTTAAATATTTATACATTCATTGCCATAATTAAATGAGACTAGTGTCACTCTCATTCTCAGAGCATCACAGGTGAGAATCCAAAACAAAGCTGTATACATTTGACAGGGCCAGAAGAACCATGGAGTAAAAGTCTCATTGACTACAGACCTCTTCCAAAGTGATGAGAGAAATATTTTGCCATAAGCAAAAGAGAATATTTGAAAGGTAGGTAATAAAACACTACCACTCACAGCTTGGCCATGTCCCTGGACTTTACATCTAAAATAAAGGGTTTTGAAATGACACCAGAGTATCTATTGCTTTTCAAAAATATTTTTCTTTGGTCTATGGATTTCTCTTTGGAAGTAGGTATTGTATACTGAGTACTTGGCTTGACATGTTCTCAATTATGCTATGTGGAAATTAGGCTACTGACACATTGAAGAAATAATAATTGTATTTCTTTAGAAATCTGAAGAGTTCAGAGTTAGGAAATAAGTATAAGGAAACTAGGAAATGCAGTATCTGAAGACGATTGTACTCCTTAGAAATGTCACTTAAATTTTCGTCTAATAGAAGAAGCTTCACCATCTAATGACATGATCACAGATGAGCTTCTACAAATTTCTGAAAACATTCTAATCAGATTTCACCTGTTTCACTCTAGGCAGCATCTGTGGAATCATTTATCCAACGTTACTAGGTAGAATTTGTAATGGAAATATTGTTGCCTCATACTAAATTTAATCTGAGATGAATTGGGATGAAGGTAAAGTGATGAAATAATTCAGAACCTTCACACAGAATCACTTCACTCTCTCTTCCTGGGCTTGAGGAACATTCTACATTTCCTATAAAATCCAAACCATATTTCCTATGCATGTCTCTGATGCTAATCCTCATACACAAGCTACACAAAACACAACCAAACAAAAAATAAAAACAAAGAAGTTCACTGGGGAAATTTGCGGTGACATGAATACTAGAAGATACAGCTAATGAAAAGCATTGGGCCCAAATTATAAAGGACATTTTTTCTTTTTAGCTAGCTAAGAGGGATAGATTTTCTCATCCAAAATGGAAATATCATCTAAGGATTTAAAATATGGCCATAATAATTACCTGAGTTAGGGCAACAGTAGTGTGAAACAGAAAGAATGATTAATTTGGAAGATCTTAGGAAAAGAGAATCAATATCAACAAAGAGGCTGTGTACACATGGAAAGGAAAACTGAGGCATATTCCAGATGCCAGGATTGAGTGCCTAGAAAAATAGGTATCCTCCTTGAAAAGAATGTAGAAATGAAGACCTGACATTTAGAAACATATTAGGTTATATTTTGGGGGAGAATTTTAAGTTGGTAGCAACTACAGGACTTTATTCATGAACAATTTTTAAGTAAGTAATCACAAAGATTAATGGATTTCTAATGATAATCATTGAATAAGAAATCCTTTGAAATGGTGTGTAAAAAAGATGCAAGTTCCTGTGCCCCGACCTCAGTCTCTAATTTAGACATGGTGGGGGGGCGGGGGAGTGGAAATTTGCATCAAAAACAAAAATTTTAAATCTAGAGATAATTCTGATATGCAACCAGGCATACAAAACATAACTAGAATGGCTCTGCTTTTGGCTTAACATCTCAAAATTTTAAGGGTTTTTTTATGCATAAGGATGTTGAGTGATGGAAAATGAAAATCACAGCAAAGCTGTGGGTTTCAGTAAAATTTCAGGATGAGACCATAATTAGGAGTGGAAAATAGGTTTATCTTGATGCATATAGAGTTTTAATTTTAGTGAAAATTACTGTGTATTTTTAATTGGGGAGAAAATCTGTTTTTCCCTAAATTTCCTTTGTAGTTTTAAATATTTGCTCTGTAAATGAATCCAGACTTTATCTTCAATATTGTGCAAAATAGATGCAGGCAATTTTTCTTTTTTCCTTTGCTGTTCCCAAAAGGTACTGTTTCATTCAACTGTCATTTTCTGCATGCTATTATTTAACATTTATTGAGTACAAAGCAATATATTAGATGGTGACAAACTATACTCATTTCTCAACAGGTATAACATAGTTCCTTCATTCCTTATTCATGCCCCAATTTAAATGTCCTCCTCCTCCCTTCCTTGGTAAGCAAACCAATCTTTCTGTTTGTGTTTATGTTTTTCAAGTCTTGTATTCTATCTGCCATTAAAAAGTTTACAATTAAAAAATATATCAAAGTAGAATAAGCAACTTAATTCCTGGGCACTTAAGATCATTTTAGACAAAAAGGGGAAATCAGAAAAAGTATGGAAGAAAAAATTATGTTTATTAAAGTATATAGCATTATTCCAATGGAAATTCTCCGATAAATCAATGTAATGATTACCCAGGAATGAATAATAGTAGGATCAGTTCAAAGAAAGTATTAAGTTTCAAATGTCTATTGTTGTTAGGTACCATGGAGTCCGTGTCCAAGTCAGTGACTCTACGTAGAAGAGGCAAAATACTATTGTCATGCTTCTCTGCTATTCATAGGATTTTCAATGGCTGAATGTTTTGGGGGGAGTAGGTTTCAGGTCCTTCTCCCAAGCCTACAGCACCTGGTGTGCCCAGGTGGTTTCCCATCCAAGTTCAAGTCAGCCCCTACCCTGCTTGGCTTCTGAGATCTGAGGAGATCAGACAACACAGTGGTATGGATGCAGGCTCTCAAAATGTCTAAGTATGTAAAAAGAGGTTTATTTAACATGAAGAATTACTGTTATGGCCTACTGGCTGCATCTATTTACATATCCAAATTTCCCAGTATAATTTGCTCTGGAAATGAACCAAGATTCTACCAGGCACCATCATCACTGGCTAACACATATAAGTCTATTGGGCAGAGAAATTGAAAAGGCTCTCAGCAGGAACTCTGACAGTATTGTGACAGAAGTTAAATGCATAAAGGTACAAAATGACCCATACTCACCTCAGAGCTATTTCAAGCTTTCTAGGTGTACATCCAAAATTGCATCTATTGATCCTTATTTCATAGATAAAAGATACTAGTTTTTAGGAACTCTTTAAAGTGTCTAGAGTAACTGTAAGCTACATCTTCTCCAAAAAAATTTTTTTGAATAGAGATCCTAAAGTGGACCACAGTATATTTTACCTCAGAGAATATGGACACACAGATGGAGACTGTATTACATGGTTGCCAATGGTCACTAGTTTTTCTAGCTACAATGACCAAGTAGACGGAGTCCATTCTGAATGTCAAGTCACAGTCAGGTCTAAATTCAGCATTCCTTATGACTTTCCTATTAACCTTAGGTCTAGAAGTTAACCCACACCAGATTTCCCCAGCTAAGCAAACAAAACAGAAACCATAGCCTTTTCCAGACATGCTGAAGTCTTAGAGTATGTTAACTTTTTGGCTGAAGGAAGGTTAGCAGTATCCCAAATTGAATCAGGGGAACAAAAGAGTATGAGGTCACTAGTTAGACTACAGAATCAGATGTCACACCCCACCCAGAAGAAAGGGCAAAAACTCCTGCTGACAGGAAAATGTTTATGGTGGGTGACGTAAAACAGCAGGGAGTGAAAGGAACACTCCTTTCAATTCTGTGTGGAATTAGCACAGTGATCCCTGGACTTTCCAAGAACATGCCTTCTCGTGGAAGCTGTGTCAGTAGAGTGGTGAAGACAAAGGGGATCTGTTTCTATACATAACCAGTCAAGCTTTAATGGGAAAGAGTAGTCTACCTAAAACAATGCAGGCCCCAAACCATTCTGATGACAGAAAATATAGCTGCCCCCTGGTAATGTAATAAAAGTAAGCATTTGTTCATGATATTTTTCATTTTTAAAAAAATAAACCTTTTGGAATACATTTAGTGGACAGAAGCCTGAAGAGCACCAAGTACCATGACACACACCTGTGATCCCAGTGACTCTGGAAGCTGAGGCATGAGGACTGCAAGTTCCAGGCCAAAGGCAGCCTGCATAACTTAGCAAGACTCTCTCTCAAAATAAAAAATAAAAAGAGGCTAGAGGTGTGGCTCAGTGGTGGAGCACATATCTAGGATGTGCAAAACCCAGGGTTCAACACACCAGTAAAAAGAAGGGAAGGGAAGGGAAGGGAAGCAGAAGAGGAGAGGAGAGGAGAAAATGGGAAAGGAAAAGAAGGGAAGGGAAGGGAAGGAAAAGAAAGAAGGGCAGTAGTTTTCCTGTACTCTTGTCCTGAAGTTTGCATAACCTCTTACATAACTGTGATGTTTGTCAAAATTAAGAGACACTAATGAGGAAAAGGCTACTCATATTTCATCACCTTTCCATTAATGACCTTTTAACATTCCAGGGTTCAAACTGTCATAGCACATAGTATGACTTTTTTTAAATACAGAATAATTTATTTCTTCAAAAGTAATGCATAGTTTATATGTAATAATGAGTAAGGTGTAATTTCTGCCTTCAAATACAATCTAATAGGAAAAATAAGCAAAAAAAAAGAGAAAAAAGTGGCAATTGTGGCATCTTCCAATAAAAGCTATGATAGTAGAAGGCATGGGGGCGGTCGAAGCACACTCAGCAAGCTGTTAGTTTAGGGGATGTCACATTTTCTCTGAAATCTTCAAAAGGAAATGAGAGTTAAGAGGCAATCTTACTAAAGATTGAGAAAGCTGTTACAGAAGAGGAAACATTTTAGATGAATAAATATTATTTTTTAAAGAAATCATTAAACTCTATACACAGAGTTTTGAAAACCTGTTTTTGTTCAGTTTTTCATGAAACATCTTTTTTATCCTCTTTTACTTCAGAAAACACTCAAAAGTACTACACTGTATAACACACTGTTGATAAACTCATAGGCACTGACATTCCTTTAGCCTAATTTATCAGATCCATTCTCAGAGTTGGAAGCAAATTTTGTACTACTAGCTCTCAACTCCTTATCATAATATACTGTCACATGTACTTTTAATATTTTATTACCATCATTTTAAATTCTAAATGTAGACACCTGGGAGGTAATAATAATCCATTATATTTCTGAAAGTGACTAACTTAATTCCATATATTGATTATCCTTCAATAAATACTGCTCAAGTGAGATTTAGGAAATAGATGATCACTATGCATATATGTGTATAAGTTTCTTTCTTTTGTTCTTTCTTGGTGGTAAAGGAGGACAAAGAGGGAGGGAAGGAGGGGGGGGGAAAGGAGGGAAGGAGAGAACAAGAGAATGAGAATTAAGCTCCTTGTTTATACTTTCAAAGAACTACAACACTACTGATAAAATAGAAGGTAGGGTCTGAGCACTTGAAACTGTAATTGAATTTGCTAAACCGAACCATGAAATTTTTAGTCTAATAAGGTAGCAGACTAACAATACCTTAATATCTTCCAACTTCCCATTAAAATGCCAATGAAGGTACCTACACAATGCTTATAAAGCTGTAAGCCAGATTACTACTAGAATGATGTTGTAGTTAAAAGAAAACACTTATGCATAAAGATACACATTGCCTGAAAATAACTAAGACCTTTTACATGCACTGACTGAAGACTGCTAAATCAAAGACATCAACATTTCTCATTACATTTCCCTTTTTCATTTATATACAATAACTGTCCAATGTGTTTTAAGAAATTAATTTCTTTAATTGAAATAATTTTATTCAACTATCCACAGCAGCAAAGCATTCGATATTTTACCCTCCTTGCAAGCTAAGAAGCTAGCCACCAACTTCATGGATGCTGGCAAAGGATGTGAGATTCAAGAGCAAAAATAAAGAAGAGTTTATTACAGCAATAACAATAGCCCAAAGGGTCAACATTATTAAGTTTCCTAAGTTCTAAATTCAAACACATGATTCAAGGAATGCTAGATGCAAAACCAGTGAATTTTATCATAGGAGAGGAAAAAAAGTGAATTCAGGGCACTTAAATATTTTATAACATATACATGTTTTTTGCTCTGGTTAGAGACATTACCTTTAGTGAATTGGACACTAAGCAAAATTTTCCTTTGCTTCAGAAGAGACACCATAGTCATCAAGGGTCATCACCATCTAAATATTCTTTCAAAGGTATTCTAGAACAAAAACCATCAATGCAGAAATCACAAGAAATGCAACAATTTTAGACCCACAGAGAACTGTCTTCCTACAATAATCTCTGCTCAGGGTGCCTCTTGCCATTCTCCCCTCCCTTTCCTATTAATTCTCAAGTACAGAAGTTCAGGATTCTATCTGGCAAAGCCAGAACCCCCATGAAGAGGTCATGGAAGAGAAGAAATGGGAAGGATCAAAGATGTCTCTTTTGGTGAATGATTGTAATAGAGGTGAGGCTGGAGTAGTCTAGGAGTACCTCATCAACTACATCATGGAATGCTTCATAAAGAAGACAAACAACTGAAAAGCAACATTGTTGTAAGTTTTTAAACAATGTTCAGGTAAGTTTCTTAGCCGAACGTGGTGGTGCTTGCCTGTAATTCCAGTGACTCGGGAGGCCGAAGGAGGAGGATCACAAGTTTGAGGCCAGAGGTAGCCTGCATAACTTAGTGAGACCCCGTCTCAAAATAAAAAGTAAAAACTGGACTGAGAGTGCAGCTCAGTGGTAGAGTACCTGCAAAGCATGCATAAAGCCCTGGGTTCAATGCCTCGTATCACAAAAAATAATAATTTTTATTAATAGTGCATTCCAGGAATTTAAAAAAAAATTGTTTTTAGTAAAACAAACCGCTTATCTGCTAATAGACAAAATGAAGGGAAGTTGATACAAAGCAATCAGTTCTGCTATGGTTGTTGTTGTTGTTGTTGTTGTTGTTGTTAGGTGCCATCAAGTCAGTATCCGACTCATAGCGACCCTCAGAGGGTTTTCAATGGCTGACTGTTTCGGGATTGCCTTGGGAGTGGGTTGTCAGGCCCTTCTCCCATTTTTGAGGTGCTGGGAATTGAACTCAGGACCTCAGAGACTGCAGCGCAGCACTCTACCAACTGAGCTGGTATTCACCCCTAATTCTGAGGCCAAGAAAATATAGAAGGGCTGTACTGAACAATAAATCCAGACTGCATCTCGCAGTACTGTGATATGAGAGGCAAAACTGAATCATGTTTAAGAATAAAGAATCCTGGTGGCTTGTTTTCATCCAGGATCTGCTCATCTTCATATAACATGACAGTGATAAGAGCATATATATCACAGGAATCTTGGGAAACAAAGTGGAATAATAAATGTAATGTGTTTAGAACCACATCTGCATAGTATAAATGCTCGGGACTTATCAGCTGATGATATTCCAAACCACCAACATGATCACAGCACATCATTTTCATTACTCATACTTTATCCTGACCACTACACTCCTGTCTTTCTAGTGAATTTCTATTTCTTTTAAATTACAAATTCTAAGTGTATTTTTTGTCTTAGGTGTTAAAAACTTCAGGCAGTTTCTTCCCAGAATGTATAAAATATACAGGAAAATGGTAAAATAACATTTGTGATAAATCTTGTGTTTTAAAATAATACAACAATCTATAATTAAAAAGGAAACAATTTGTTTCAACTTGAACATCAGTAGTTTGAGAACTATATTTATTAACTTTTCTCTTAAACTTCTTTCAAGTAAAATTTCAGTAATATAGAAAATTAGTGCCAATGATAAAAGTACCCCTGCTCCACTTGAATAACTATCCATAGAACCAGTTACATAACAACTTACTTCCCAAATCCCAAATGATTTTGTAAAAATCTTCAGATATTCCAATTATTTCTTTCATGTATATTTAAGCATGAGAATCACTTCTACTATGATCTCTTTCATGAACTAATATACACTATTTTATGTCTCTAGCAAAACATTTGATACATAAAATTTTTCACTCTAAAATGTTTTATCTTATTATCCTCATTTGAGATTTATCCATCATATTTTTCATTCTAATGTCATTTATTTTTCATTTCCAGAAATAGATTTCAGAAAAACAGCAAAGCCCAAAAATAAGATGTGACAATGGCACTAAGTGAACACACTTCAGTAGAAAATAGAGAATTACCTCTTGATATATGAGTAAATACTATCTTCTCTACTGATTAGAGTATACCCTAATGAAACTAAAACCATATATATGGTGTATAGAAACACACTAAATATGGAATAATGTGAGTTAAGAGTGTAATTAATAGTAGGTTCTCAGTAGAGAATTATAGGACATTTCAGCCTTGGTGTGAGAGGGGAAAAGTTACATAGCAGAGGGAAACAGCACAAAATACAATCAGAACATTAGGTTCTTGGTGCAGTAGTTTTTCATGCTCTCTACTGTGAGCAAAGAAGAATTAGATTCTTCCTGTGCTACCACAGTTCAGCACAGTAAAAGGGAATTAAATAAATGTCTGGGATACCCAAGGAACTAGGCTGTGAACCAAATATACCTATTCTTGGGAAAGGTAATTGTTGGGGTTCAAGCATATAGTTGGAGGAGGGAGATGCAAGAGCAACTCAAAAAATTTATTCACTACCCAACACACTACTTGATTTAGAATAACGAAAAAGCATCCTGGTATTTCAAAGTTATCACACGTGCGTACACACACACACACACACACACACACACACACATACATGCACATACACACACATAATAACCATTATCCTAATTTGGAAGACTCATGTTTGTACAGAAAATGGAAGAAAATTTTATGCAATCTATACATAAAATTTGAGCACGGAACCATATTGAGTGAATTTGCTGTCAAAAAGACAATATAGAAGTGGTAACTACATAAAGGAGGAACGAAATGAAACAATGAGATAATCTACACTTGCGCCAGCTGAGAGAAGACGGGATGCTGAAAAGCAGAGCTTCAGTCATGGATGATCCACAACTGAACAAGGAATCTAGAATACAGTAGAAAAGGAGTAGGTGGTTGTTTCAGGTTATAAAGTGTTTGGCCCCGAAGGGAAAATCAGAGGAAATATAAGACAAACTACTATGACATAGGGGCTGGGATTTAGCTCAGTTGGTAGAGCACTGCACTGTAGTCTCTGAGGTCCCAAGTTCAATTCCCAGCCCCACAAAAATGGGAGAAGGGCCTGGCAATCCACTCCCAAGGCAATCCCGAAACAGTCAGCCATTGAAAACCCTCTGAGGGTCGCTATGAGTTGGATACCAACTCAATGGCACCTAACAACAACAACAACAACTATGACATAACAGCAAAAAAAAAAATGGGGAAGGAGGGGACTCTTTTTTAAGCTGGAGAAGAAAAATGATAAAATATTTTAAACTGACTGAAGCTTAAAAATAACCAGAACATAGAGTTATAAAAATTTCAAAATTATGAAAAACATATAAAAGCCAGATATGGTGGTGCATACTGGTAATCCCAGCACTCAAGAGGCTGAGGCCAGCCTGGACCACATAGCGAGATTGTCTCAAAAATAAAACTTGACAAATAGTTATTACATAGAATATTAATTTTTTTCAAAAAGAAAATATTGTTCCTAGAAAATGTTTGATATTTCTTTTGCATTTTTTTCTAAAATATTTTCAATGGACTTAGTAAAAACACTTGATAAAAATTCAAACCATGTAGTTGGGCACCATAACCTGAGGTAGGATGATCACAAGTTCTAGGCCAGAGGAAGCATGTACAATTTAGGAAGACCCTGACTCAAAATTTTAAAAATATATAAAAGGGGTTAGAGATGTAGCTCAGTTGTAGAGCACTTGACTAGCTTAGTGCAGACCCTGGGTTTAATTCCCCCAAACTGAAAAGTAAAATAAAATTATACTAAGAATTAAAGGGCAAAATGAAAAAATGATTTTTTCATCACTCTCTGGTTTCTTGGTCCCTGACATGAAAGGAATCAATATTGGCATTTACCTGTGTACTCACCATTAAAAATAATACATACATATGTGTAATATCATAAGAAGGAAGAGTGGGCTTAGTTCCCACTTTAACAAATGCTTATATAGAGTTTACTCTGTATCACATATTGTTCTAAATTCTCAAAATGATCTAAACTTTTATTATTCTGTGTGCACTATTTAGGATCTCTTATTTTTCACCTTTTATTAGCATATGTTTAAAGTACATGCTGAGTCCATTATGACATTTCCATGCATGGGAACAGTTATGTTCACTCCCTCTATTACTATTTCTCATTCTCCTATTCTCTCTTCCTTTTCCAAATATCTGGTAGTATCCCTTTTACTTTCATGTCCTCTTGTTTCTTCCCTAGATTCCACACAGAAGAAGAAATATACAATACTTGTGGAAATGGCTCATTTCACTTAACATCATCATCTCTAGCTCCATGCATTTTCCTGCAAATGACATAATTTCATTCCACTTATGGCTGAGTAAATCTCCATTGTGTATACCTACCACATTTTCTTTACCCATTCAGCCACTGATGAGCACCTAGGCTGAGTCTGTAATTTAGCTAATCTGAATAGCACAATGATAAGTATAGATATGCAGGTATGTCTATTATAAACTGACTGATTCTTTGGTATAGGTTGGCAGTTTGTTTTACTATATTAGACCATATATTTTGTGCCATTCGTTCCATTAAGGCTGACTCTACTTAGAAGAGGCAAATCTTCCCCAGTCATTTTTTCAATGCCTTCCAGCCTGATGGGGGCTCATTTTCTGGCACTATATTTGACAGTCACTATCAGCCATACCACCCTGGCATCTAATCTCATCAGATCTCTGAGGCTAAGAAGTATCAGGTCTGGTTAGTATTTGGATGGGAGACCACATGAGAATACTGGGTGCTACAGAGTTGGGAGAAGGACCTGGCAGCCCACTCCCAAAACAATCAGCCACTGAAAATGCTACAAATGTCAGAGAAGCATACTCAGATATAGTGGCAGGCATGGCATAGTGTCAGGTAGTGTTTCATTCTGTTGTATATATGGTTGCTATGAGTTGGACCCAACTCAACAGCACCTAATAACAACAACATACTTGACAATCCTTCTCTGCTATTCATTATTTTTCAATGGCTAATTGTTTCAGGAGTGGGCTTCCAGGTCCTTCTTCCTAGTCGGTCTTACTCTGGAAGCTTGTTGAAGTTATCTCTAATTAGTTTTCAGAAAAGGTGCTATTTTGACCAAGACATAGATGATAGGAATATCCAAAGAAAATAAAGGAGTAATGTAACTTAAGACAGAAGATGATAAAATGCAGGAAGACAGACATGAGAATGCACTGATGTGTCAAATGTCACATGGCAATCATTAAATATGGTAGATGCCAGGTGGATGTCATCCTATATAATTTAGAATCTGTTCTGGAAAGGAAACAAAGTTTTTAAGCAAAAAAAAAAAAAAAAAGAAATTATGTTGTCAGGTTTTAGTTTAGGAGGATCTATAGATGTTTGAACAGGAGGGATGTCAAGGAAAGCTGAGGTCAAAGAGGTTGCATAAGATGTTGAATATAGTCATGGTAAGAAGTGATGAAAGTATGATCTGACATAGTAATAAAAAAGTCTTCGTTAAAAACCACCACCCCTTCTGTGTGTCTGTAGTGCCACTTCTTCTGGAATGATTGTAATGTGCATGTATGACAACTACTCCCCACAAATTCTTTTCCCCAGGGAAGCTTCCTTAAACTAACAAATCCAAACAGGCCATGGTATAAGCGCATGCAGATGTTCCTCAGCCACTTCAAGCAATACCATATGCTATTCCACCTGTTAAAAATCCTCTTCCTCTTTAGTAATTTAAGAATGGAATCCAATGCATCTACTTGAATAGGTTTGGATAACTCCTTGAGATCCATGGACTATCTGATGGAGATCTTTATTTCTTCTCATCACTAAACCTTAAGACCTGAATCTCTCTCAGATCTCCATGGAATATTCATGGGACCATATTTTATTTGGTCAAGTAAATTAAAAAGCATACTAAAGCATGGGGAGTGATAAAAGAAAATATAGTGAATGTTTAAATTTTAAAATTTTTTACTGTGGCAAAAGATCTCTCTAGAGTGTTGAAAAAGCAAAGATGTCACCTTGAAGATGAAAGTGAGCCTGACTCATGCCATAGTATTTTCAGTAACATCATATGGTTGTGAAAGATGGACATTGAACAAAGGAGACAGGAAAAGAATTGATGCTTTTGAATTATGGTGGTGGAGATGTCCACTGAATATACCATGGACTGCCAAGAGAGCCAACAGATCTGTCCTAGAAGAAGTGCAACCAAAGAGCTCCTTGGAAGCAAGAATGGCCAGACTATGTCTTACAAATTTCGGACATGTAGTCAGGAGAGATCAATCCCTGGAGAAGGATATCATGTTTGGGAGAGTGGCAGGTCAACGCAAAAGAGGAAAACCCTGCACCAGATAGATTGACACAGTGTCTGCAACAATGGGCGTAAACATAAATAAGATCATGTGCCTGGCACAGAAATCGGGAATTCTTTCGATCTGCTGTACACAGGGTCACTATGAGTCGGACTCGATGGCACCTAACAACAACATTACCTTAAAAGACACATTCCCAATAATCCCCCTCAAAATACTCTGTCTGGCTTTGAACACACTTATCCCATTGTTCTCTCCACTTTCTGAAGCAATTCTGGAAGCCCATCATTATCTTCTGTTTCATCCTCCATCATAACAATGTTCTGTCATACATCACTTGTTACAGCAATTTCTGTCAGATTAAAAACATTACAGTGTGTCTTCATCCACTTTATTCACCAGATCTTATACCATCAGATGTTTGGCTTTTCTTCAAAGTCAAAATGACTATGAAAGGTAAACATTTTGAATGGATTCAGGACAACCAGACAGCCATGAAAATGCAACTAAAGGCACTCAAAAAAGAGGACTTCCAGAACTGCTTCAGAAAGGGACAAGAATGAAGGGATAGATGTATTAAAGTGAGAGGAAGTATCATGGCACTACCTTTAACAAGCTGATGATCATATTCACACCTTCTTCAACACTGAACAATTTTGGTTCATGATGTCCTACACAGCCATGGGAAGGTTTGTAAAATATGAAGACAGTTTCCATTAAATAGTGATATTATACAAAAATCAATAATCAAATGGTAAGAATCGATAATCTCTAATGTCTCTTTCAAACCTATGATTATATGATATCTGTCTTATAAAACAATAAGAAAATTACTCTTGGGCATAGTTAAAACCATATCTACATATATCAATGCCATAATTTTACAGGGAACAGCAAGTGCACAAGCTGTGACCAATTCAACATGCCAAGGGATTTAATGTGATATATGACCAGGCTCATTGGACTAGACTACTTTATTGCATTCCCCAGTATCAGCAGGTTGGTCATTAAGAGCTGAGAATATGATAAAACTACTTCAATCACAAAGCAGTAAGCAGCAGAAATACATTAAAACCTATTTTTCACAATTTAATCCCAATTTCCCTCCTACCCGTCTGTGGATAATTTGGATATCCAGAAATGCCTCTTTTAATTTTTTTGTAAGAATTTCCATCATTATTAAGCAAGGGTGCTCTTTCTCTCTTTTGATTCAATTTTTATATTTGCCAAAGATAAACACTCAGATGTTTTAGAAAGGACAAATACAATAAAAGTGTTTTACAATAACATGTAGATAATCAATCAGTTACTGTCCCCAAACTGATCCATAGGTAAACACTTTCACTTCCTCAGACTGTTTCTTCTGGTAATTATTTTGTTTCTAAATAGAATGCTTATTGAGCTGTTTCATGTCCTATCCATTTTAGGAATTATCCATTGACTTTGCACTATAGGAAAAGAGGATTGTGTACTCTTTCCCTTCCTCCTCCTGACATATAAAATACAATATTTCATTTGTCAATATGTATTCATATATGTACATGGATATATGTATTATTTATATAGGTATATGTGTATTTATATATGCATGCATTTATAATATCAGTGTTAGTATCCATAATATTTTTTTACAATATTTTGCTTGTCTTGGAATCATTTTTCTCACTATTGCATGTAATTATTTTGCCATGTTTATCCTTGAACTCTCAGACACAGGTAACACCTGTCTCAATATATATTAAAACATAACAATTTGTTTGGTGATTAACTTTCAAATAACTCTGTTTTCAATTGTCTGTACCCTTGATTTTAAACACAATGGTGCTTCTGATTCTTGTACTTTCTTACATTCTACAGTATGAACCACTTTGCTTCTGAATCCCGCTTATGTCCTACCCACCTCCCACTTACCACACTCATTGGCTTTGTTTCTAGCTTTTAAAATTTTCTTGCTGTCATCTCTCCTCTTTCTCCTTTCCTTTCTTAAGCCTTTTTAAAGAATTTTAACTGAAAATATCAAGGTTTGTTCTCTTAATGATCTAGGTTATTGTGGAATTTTGTTGGCTGTCTCTGTCTTCAAACTTGCAATCCTTCTGCCTCAGCCTCCTGATTCATTGGGATCAAAGATGTGCACCACAGCACCTGGCTAAAGTTTAATCTTTATGCCTTAAAAAAATTGCAAATCTTTTAGCCCGTAAAGGGCATACCTCACTCATGCAACATTGCCCATTTCCTATGGCATTGCCTTGATCAGAAATCTTTCAATAATCTTCATTTTCTCATAGTAAAGTTTCACTTATTATGTCTTGATTTTTCATGAGCATAGGTTATAAAGGTAGGCAATAAAAAACAACTTTCTGTAGTTCCTGTAATGACTACTGTAATTAAAAACATAAATGGATGAAATTCTATAGCAAGTAATATTGAGGGCTAGGGTTTAGCTCAGTTGGTAAAGTGGTTGTTCTGTGAGGTCCGAGGCCCCATGATCAAACCCCACCACTGCATAAATGGGAGAAGGACCTGACAGTCCACTACAGGAACAATCAGCCATTAAATACCTTATGAATAACAGAGTAGCACTAATGTATTACCCAGGATGGCACAGTGTCGGAGAGAGTTCCATGTGTTGTACATATGGTCATTATGAACTGGACCCAGTTTAAAGGCACCTAACAATAACATTATTGAAGACTCAACTTATTCCAGATACTGCTCTAAGTCTTTTACAAGTATTAATTAATTCCCCTGAACCTCATAGCAACACTAAGACCTCAGTGTTATCATTCACCTTTTCTATTTAAAAATGATTATTTATTGATATTAATGAATAGAAATCAGATATATTATTCACTTTTTATATGATTTTCAAAATTCACAATTTTCCTTCCTCTGAGAAATTTAAGACCCAGCTTTCCCATAATTATTATCAACTTTATATCCTACTCCCAACTTTTAAATATAATACCTTCAGACTCTCAGCTCACTCATTAACTCAAGGGTTGGATGGTTAATGTTATTTGCTTATTTGGTCCAAAAGTAAGTCATATATTAAAATATTTGATCAATCAAGAAACAGTGCTATATTATTTAAAATATATCACCGTTAAAAATAAATTTGTTGGTGTTGAATACCTTGGATGGGAAGCAATATATTACTCATTACCTACTCTGTGTCAAAGATAATAGAGTGAGATGGTTGAAGTTATAGTATTACTATTTATTAGCTATACAAGCTAGAGAAATTGAGATACTCTCTTGTTTTAGTTTATTAATCTGTAATATGAATTTAACCATTCCTACCTCAGTGCTGTAGGAATAAAAAAAGATAAATCATCCATGAATAGCATTTGGAACAGTATTTGGCATATATATAGGAAGCACTGGTTATTATCTAAATTACTACCAAGCCTCCTAGTAACTTTGAAAGGAAAGTATTATTTTTTACTTCTTAGAGGTAAGAAAACTGGACCACTTAGGATGTGAGGGTGTGTCCCCAACTCCATTGTTTTTAGAGTAACTGTCCCTAGAGTACTCCAAAAGTTTCAGATGAATAGGAACCTTTGTGACACATAGATGTTTTCTTATAAGCCCCCAAGTCCAAGAAGGAATACTGAATGGATGGGCTTTAAGGTTTAGTAGCCTCTCAGCTTTTTAAAGAGATATTCTGAAAAATACATAGCTCTAGAGGTTGAGAACAATTTTATTATTCAAAAATTACTTTTAAGTTACCTTTACAATGATGGACCTATAGAAACAACCAGACTATCAACAGTTGACTGGATAAGGCCAAAATGGCACACACATAAAATGGAATATCATTTGGCATTATAAAGAAAGAAGCCCTGCAGTGTGTGACAACATGGACAAACATCAAAGAAATTATCTAAAGTGAAATAGACTAGTCTCAGAAATAATAGTACTGCATGTTGCTGTTGTTGTTAGGTGCTGTTGAGTGAGGTCTGACTCATAGTGACCCAATATACAACAGATGAAACACTATCTGACACTGTGTCATGCATGGCACTATTGTCAGTGTTTCTCTATTATTCATAGGATTCTCAGTGGCTTTTTTTTTTGGCAGGGGAGTGGGCTGCCAGGTCCTTCTTCCAAGCTTACAGCACCTGATAGTCCCAGGCAGTCTCCTATCCCAGTACTAATGAGGTTCAACCCTGCTTAGTTTCCAAGATCTGAAGGGATCAGATGTCAGGGTGGTGTGGCTGCATGGTTCCATTAAATGATGTATCCAAAATAGTTAAATTCAATGTTGATGTTGTTGTTCTTAGGTGACATGGAGTTGGTCCAACTCACAGTGATGCTATGTACAACAGCATAAAACACCCCTGGACATTGTGCAATGCCATGTACTATGTCAGTGCTTCTCTGCTTTCACAGAGTTTTCAATGGCTGATTACTTTGGGAGTGTTTCAGAAGTGAGCTGTCAGGTCCATCTTCCATATTTGCACTACTGGAGATCAAACCCAGGGCGTCAGAGTGAGCAGAACAAGCATTCTTCCAACTGAGCTAAACCCCAGCCCACAGTTAAATTCAGGTAATCAAAGAGTGCACATTATGGTTTTCAGGCACTAGGAGAAGAGGGAAACAAGTTAGGGATAAAAAGGAATATAGTTGCAGTTAAACAAGATGAAAAGTCCTATTGATGTGGTGCACAACATTGTCCCTATAGTCAACAACACCTAAACATTTGCTAAGAGGGTAGACCTTATCATGTTAGTATTCTTACAAAAATAAAGTCTAATAAAATTTATTTTCAAATATGATTGCTTAAGGGTATTTTCTGAAATTAAAATATATTTTACTGATAAGTAGACATACATGAACATATGTCATGTCACAAAGTCACGTGTAGTCTAGCTCCCATGGTCTCTCTCTTAGCCTATATTTTGCTAGTCATTCTTGCAATGTATATTTGAGCTACCTAAGTCTCATCCTTTTCTGAAGCATGTTATATTGCCTTCCTCAAAGCTTCGGCACATGCCTTTCCCTCAAACTGGAATGTCTCTTCTATTCTTTGTCTAGAAAATACACCCAAACCACACAGACCTTTCAGGCCTAAAATTTTATATAATTTGCTTAGAAAAGCTGACCACCTTCCACGCTCAGATTAGATAAGACCCATTATAAGGGCTAGGTGCAATGACACATGCCTACACTCCCAGGGATGCAGGGGGTGGAGGCAGGAGGATCTTGAGTTCAAGGCCAGAGACAGCCTGCACAACCTAGCAAGGCCCATCTCAAGTTAGAAATATTAAAAAAAAAATGGGCCAAGGATATAGTCTAGGGTAAAGCACTTGCAAAGTATATGTAAGGCCCTGGATTCAACCCTGTGTGCTATGGAAAAAGGAAGTTATAAACTCTCATAGTTACCTATATTTCTGCCCAGTAGTAGACTGTGTGTTTATCATTGTTTAATTATGTAAAGATTTACTTTTTCTGCCAATCTACAATTTCCCACATGTTGACTACAGCAAAAATATCTGACTTTTTTGTGATCTCCTCTCATATGCCTGTTGCTTAATAATTGTGCCTTCCCACCAAGTATAAATGTTTGTGGACTAATAACCAATCACTTCATAAAGCCACCTACTTCCAAAGCTTGGCCTCATTTTCCAAAGACAAGATATCCAGTTTTTTAAGACAAGAGGCATGGTGAAGTGAGAGTAATTCAATAAAAGAAACTTCTCTCCCCACTTTCTTCAATACATCTCCTGAAAAATTTGCCTATTGTAAATCTAAATTTGTTTTTCCATCTACTCACTGTCTTGACTTTACAGGAAGAGAAAAAAAAAACCCGTTATTAAACAAGTCAAGATGTTCTTCTGCTTGAAATTATTCTGATCTGTTCCTTAAGATTCTTAAAAGTTTTAAAGAAATGTGATCAAGAAGACATTTGTACCCTGCAAAAGTTCTTCAAAGTTCCAAGTAGTTCTTCTGTAACAAAAACACACCAGGCAAATAACCCTTTTTCCTGTGTACCAATCTGACTGCATAGGAACAAGTTTTTTACTTATGAATACTTAAGAGAAAAAGTCCTCCCTCCTCGGCTCTCATGGTTAACCAATTGTCACTGTTCTACAGTCTTGTAAACAACCAGATGAGACTGCTGGGATTCATTTCAGAGATCATTAGAAAAGAGCTGAGACGGACGTAGTGAAATTTTAAAAGTCAATACTTAATCAAGAGAACACACGCCAGAAGGGAGATGAGTGTTTTCATCTGACAAACCAAATATCAGCTCCAGAACCATTACTATAAAACAGAGTTGGTTCTGTAACTCCCAGGATACTCAGACTAAAACTTACCTCCAGTGTCTAATTTCCTTATCAGGCAATTAGTATAATATTAAAAATTTGTGGCAGGGTCAATCTTCTGTTGATTTGTATAATTAAGTTACTTTCTCTCATTCAAATGAAGATAGTTTTGTATTCATTTCTAGGTAAGATTTTTGAGATGGAAAAACTTTTTTTCACACCATAAGCCACAGTATCTCAGGTTAAACCCTTTTTAAGTGTTCATCTTTCATAAAGTTCAAGCTGTCACATTCTGGCAAAAGCTGCCCTATTTTTTGTAGTGGTTTCTCTGCTCACTTGCTCTTGTGTGTTCTCAGAAATGTCTGTAAATAGTTTTTTCCCCCTTAATACATGCTGAACACATACCTGGTGCTTCCTTGGAAGTGCTTGACTGTCTGCCACCAAGGAAAAGGAATAAACATTAGTGGAAGCCAAACCTCATGAAGTTTATAAGGTTCATTTAGATAAGACAGCATAAAGTATTTTCCAGCTTGTTTTTAAATCTCTTGAGTCCATGAAGTTTGGCCAAAGCCTTCTTTTTTCAGTGTTTTGTTGGCATTTGCAAGTAGAGTAGTTTCTTACAGGAATCTGGCACACCTGATCTGCATCTTAGCCAAACCTAGACAATTCAGAAATACAATCTTTGAAGGTTAAATTTAATAATTATAGTTTATTTCAGTTTATTCTTCTCATCCAGCATCTAGTAAAAGCTAGGCAATATAGAGAATAATAAATCCAACACGTTTACTGTCTAGTGAGCAAACTAAGTGTAATAGATTATATACTTAATAAAAAGTAACTGGGAGTCCAGATGAGCACCTTTTGGGTACAATAAGGTGAGAATCACTGTTTGCAGGGAATGACTGTTCTGTGTTGCTAGGTAGACCACTTTATTTTTATGTCAGAATTGTCCTAATAACCTTCAATTCACCTCCAAGAAAGGAAAAGTTACAAGAAAAGCTATTTACACACATACATACACACTAAGACATAGAAAAGATACTGCATTTCTAGCACAAAGCAGGTAATAAGTGTTATCTCAATTTTGTGGAAGAAAGACGAGAGCAATACATTCTTGATTTCAAAATTATTTACTTTTCTAGGACTCATGACGTTCAAATATAAGTTATATAATGAAGATTCCTCAATGTTAATCGCTTAAATGGAAAAGGACTTAAGAGTAAAACAGGGTTGGTTTGTTAGAATAAATTATGCTACTTTTATAGGCAACCATTTGATTTATGTGCAAAAATAGTGAAGTTAACCTCTATTATTCAAAAGTTCAGATTTTCAAACAGACTCCAATATTCACCACTATCTTGCCTTATAAATGACTATTACTATTGATTGTCTAGTTTGTTTCAGAATCCTGGTGAACCAATTAATTGTTCAGGGTTGCTAAGTAAGAAGATAGGACTTCTGTTTATTTAAGTTCTTTGTACGTGCTTCCATTTTTAGCCTTTAACTAGTATGTTGTCATTGTTAGATGTCATTGAGTCAGGTTTGACTCACAGTGATTCTGTGTACAACAGAATGAAACACTCCCTGACACTGTGTCATGCCCAGTTCTATGTCAGTGCTGCTCTGCTATTCATAGGGCTTTCACTTAACTGGTATGGCAGAGTTGTAATAGATGCAGAGGCAATTTAGTGCTTACTTAAGCAGGGGATACTTGCTTTGCATGGCCATACATGACCCAAGGAGCATGATACCAGTAAAGGGTTAACTGCAAAGGCAAAAGTTGTTAATGTTGGTGTTATATCTCAGTGTAAACAGCAGTAACAGACCAAAACATAAGACAAAACCCAACAATTACCCAAAGTTTATAGAATATTTAGAAAGAAGCACATGTAGGAGGGGAAAGAAAGGAGAAGATGACAAAGACAGTCATACTGCGAATACATAACAAAGAATACTGAACACTTTTGCTAAAAATGCTTCATTATTACTCAAAATTGGCCATTTTTGTCCTTTCACATTTCCATGACAGGGTAGATTTTCCACAAGATAAAACGAGGACAGAACGAATTTTTGATGAAAACTCAGGGCACACACACCTTAAAGGTGCTCTTGGAAGAAGGCTCATTTGAACAGGCAGAGAGCAAGTGATTGACATTCTGCATAAGGGCTTTGAAAGTCAAGGCATGGACGTGTCATTTGTTAGAAACCCTATTATAATAACTGACAGCCATACCCAGCAAATGCACCATAGAGATGTTGTGCCAATTTCTTTCCTAAAAAACATTAAATATTGTGAATTTTAATATGAAATATTCGGCAGCAGAAACCAGTACTGCTGCTGCTTATTGACAAGTTAAGGACTAAGCATCATGCACAAAATTCTAAAAGGCATAAAGGTTACAAGTGATGAAAATCATATCAAAGAGTTACAAGAGCAGCACAAAGCCAGATGATTTGAAAAGTGGACAGAATGAATGATTTAAAAGCACAGAGGATCCTTTTATGTATAAGAAATTCTTTGTGAGGACAAACCTTGAAATCAGCAATTAAAATTTACATAATATTACTAACTAATGCAAAACATTTTTGACACAAGATCAGGGGTGACTAAGGGTTGGGCACACTTAAACTTTTCCAATTCACTGCTTAGAGTGTGGGATTTGCTTATTATTCAAACTCAAGATGGTTGCAGCCCAGAAAAAGTATTTAATCTCTCCCCTACTCACTGAAGTGAGAAAAATGATCCATGGAGAAGAAATGAAACTTAAATTTCGTAGAGGAGACTTGGGCAGCCACAATGATCATATTTTTACCACCCTCCCATTTCTAAAACCATACTTCATACTCACACAATTTGCATGGCATCAAAAAGAAAGGATTTGAAGAAACAAAATGCACCTGCGGTTGAGCACTAATCCTTGTACTGAAGGGAATAGTGTTGGTACAAGGACCTGAGTAGAAGACAGTCAGTAGTGTGGTGAGATTTCCCTGTGTGTAGCATCCACAACTATAACTTCAACCACTTGAAATGCACACCTATTTTCTTCTCCTTTTCCCTAACTGCTACATCCAGGGTAACAAGAACAGCTTTTGGGACCAGATACATGCTCAAACAGTATTTCCTGACTGCATAACTGAATGGAATACTTTGTTCAGAGATGGTATTAGTGAATTCTATGGCAAATGTCGGGGATGCGTCTGCTTTTTCCACTTGGAAACTGAGTCATGGAGTAACTGGGTGAGTGCTGGAGCACAACAGCATAATGTATCTTGCACATTGCTGTCATCTACTATCTCTTCTTTATCTGAAAGGCTTCCACATCCCCTGTGACTTATATATGGGAACATAAACATTTAATGTTGTTTTCCATTTGTAAGTATCAATGCATGGATGAGTATTAGAGAGGGCAGCACTTTTTTATTTCCTAAGGCCATATAAATGCCAAAAAGTAGACATAATTCTTGCCCGTCTGAGAGCAGCAACTGAAATTGATCCTATGGATATTCAGAGGAGGTGTTTTCTAAGGAAGACAGCTACTCTCTCATCTAATTGCAAAGTCTTTTTAAATGTCTCATTGTGGTTTTCACCTAATGGCTTCTTGAAGCCATTTTACTCAGGATAAGAATGCTGAGATACTGACCCCTGGAATGCAGGCCTGGAAGGCATGTCTCCTATTGATGAAGGGATGAATTAATTAATCTAAAGAGCCTGCATTCTTTACAAAAGATGGATATGTCTCAGGCTCAGGGGCGGGGTGGGGAAATAGACTACAAACATTTAAAAAGGTAAGATTAGTAATAAAATTAAATCTCATTTTTCTCTGCCACGCCTAGCCTATGAAGACAAGAGCATAACCTCTTCCCTATAAGAAGTGCTAGAGGTGATTTTGAGAACTTCATTAGTAGTCCTTGTGCTCCTCCCATCTGCAGGTACCTGCTTAATTAGAGAATTACCTCACAATACCCCTAATTAATGCTAATTTATGCCCGTTTAGTGACCATAAAAATGTGTCACCAAATTCTAATTGCATGGGGAGGGAAGAGAGATGAAAGTACTAAAGAATTAGTGTGTCATTTACTAAAGAGACCTTTAGGAACAATAAAGACCATCTGCCTTGTCAATCTTCTTCTCTGGAGACAGCACTACACCTTAAAATCCAATGATAAATAAAAATTTCACCATAGCAATAAGGGTAAATGTTGCCCTTCCTCATTATTTGTGTCAAACCAGAGTAGGTGGAACTTTTAGAGAGACAGCT
This sequence comes from Pedetes capensis, assembly GCA_007922755.1. Lineage (NCBI taxonomy): Eukaryota > Metazoa > Chordata > Mammalia > Rodentia > Pedetidae > Pedetes > Pedetes capensis. The sequence continues at coordinate 3,368 of VMDO01005408.1, read as the reverse complement.
TGCTGCAAATGCTGACTGTTCATTTTAAAATTAAGTTTTACGAGTAGCAAAGCATTTTTATAGGAGAAAGGTGACATCTATTATCCACTTAGGTCTCAAGAGTATATTTTCCATAGGTTGTTAATTAAATAGTTCAGAAGGCAGTTTTTGAAATGTATCAGGTGAGTTCTTTATTTATGTATGCCCCAGATTCCCAATATTCATGTACTTAAATGAGAATTTCATGTCAGTAGGTTTTTGCAGACTGCAGCAATGCTGTTTCTAGATATAACCTAAACTTTCCTTTATATTTAACACTCTTGCCTTCACTAGTAACTGACTTCAACATATAACAAGGATCATCTGCTATGCCAAGCTTTAAGGTGATTCAGCATGCAACAAAACGCATCCTTGATTCCTTAGAGCCTAGTAAAGAGTCTGGTACTTGGTCCAGACCCAGTAATTATTTGCTGAGTGAATCAATCAATGAGCTCAATCATCTGCCAACATGATCTCTACCCTGATCATTTCTAGTTCCTGACAATATGGCATGATTTTTTTGTCTCCCAATTTCCCTTAAATAGAGGAATAAAAATCAATGAATATATTAAAAAATAATGATAATTACATCAAAGATTCTGCCACAAATTCTTACTAGGTTACATCAGGTCAATAAAGTAACTGCTAAAATTTTTGATGCTCCCAAGCTGAAAGCCTTTTTTCCTGGAAGGATTCCAGAAGACTCAGAAGCTCTTTTGGAAATAGCTGTTCAGAAGAAAACAGTTATTTTTCTACCTATGGCCCATAGCCTATTTTCCCCAGGCCAGACTCTTCCTAAAGCACCCTCTCCTGTTGATCACTGAATAAAATCACTACTTGTAAAGACTGAACTCAGAAATCTGAGATCCTTTTCCAAGTAGTATTAAGAACAAACATTCTACATCTTTTTTGCCACTCAGGATAGCCAAAGCCATCATTGGCAAACCCTTGAGTCCCTAGATCATGGAATCTAGAAGAGGTAGGACCATCCCTTCAATAGGCTGGAAATTGCATTTCTGAAACAGTACTGGTTTTCATTTAGGTCTGGTCACAGCTTATCCACAGCTGACCAAGGAAGAAATTCTCATAGATGTTCAATTAGGTAATGGAGTCCCAGAGAAAGGACAGAGGCCAGGTCAAGGACGGCACTAAATTTTTCTGATGGAGAGATCTATAAATTGTGGTGTAATATTTAAAACAAAAACATGTTAAAAGAGCATGTATAATAGAAGCACCATTTATTCTCTCCTTCTACATATGTGTGTAGGTATATGTGGATATATTTGCACACATACACACATTTCATTATTTGATAGATGAAAAGGAAACCATTTTTTTATTCATTGTCCTAACTCTCTGAAAATAAAAATACTTCAAACAGTATGAGGAAGAAAATGTATTGAATTTCACCACATAGTTGCTTTATATGATTCCCTTTAGAAACACCAACTTGTGTCAAATCCATCCCATGTGTATTTATATTCATATTATTTTATAAACTCTACTAATTTGGAAAATTTTCTTTAAAACCTTCAAGCTTGGTCATTATTTAATCTTTTATTTGGAATGCCATTCCTACCAATAACACTGCTAAATTTAGAAATGCTCATGAAAGACTAAGGACAAATAGTATTATTTTCCCCAAAGCTTCAAAAACCAATATCTCTTACTTGAGCTCCCTGACATGGGCATTTATAAAATGTGCTCATCTTTCCAACCATTAAATGCTTTTATAGACCAGCACCATCAAGTCTGTATGGGAATGAGATTAAAACTATTGTCTCCTTAAATTAAGGAGCCTTTTTTCCACCAGAACTGAATTTATAAAATGGCACAATTTTCTACCAGGAATTTTAAGGGCACTTAGTGAATTGTCTTGACTCCCTGTGGTTCTAGGGCTGTATCAAAGGTATGACAGAGAGAGAAAATCCAAAAGGTGAAACAAAGTGTGATCAAGGTAATCTCAAAAATAGAAAAGGAAAACAAAAGGAAGATTTTCTTTCCCCTTTTAACCAAATTCCCAGGTGTAGAGTGTTTAATGCTTTCCAAGGACTTAGGAAGGAAGAAAAGTTATCTTATTGGCATCAGGAATGCTATCCTGGGGATTTTATTACAGGGGAAGTGACAAGAAAGCCTAGATTCTCTATCTGCCCGGCTCAGGGTCACCGCTCTCTCTGATGTTCCTTATGATCGGATGGAAAGATAAACATATGGCACCTCAAACTATTTTTATTACTTAAGGACATAAATAAAACCTAAGACTTTTAAAAAGTGAATCTTATATGTAATTGAGTTATTGGAATATTTACAGGACATTTCATTGACTGGTCTCTTTCCTGAAAAATATTTTCTTTTTGTCCATAAAATTTGTTTATTTGTATTGCATATACTTACTTTCATTTTTTTTCCAGCACAAGGTCAGACAATATATTGTTTCTCATCAAAATGAACCAGTCTTCTTTATACATGCAGGGTATAATTAAAATATATCAAGATATGTGGCAGTGAACTTTTAAACACTCAAACACTGACTGCCAAGTAACAACTCTAATCTACCCACGAAGAGACTGACAACTAGACTTTCACAGTTGCTAGCATACAGAGACTGTGCCAAAATAGATGTGAGAATATATGTAATAAAGGAGTGATAGGGACTCTGAGCCATGGAGCTGAGTTACCAGCTAACTTTCAGTTTCTGGCACAGGAATCACATTCACTTAAAATTTTTAGAGCTCTTAAAACATTATTTAGGTCCTCCATGCCTAACAATGACACTGGTTATCACACTGAGTCATTAAGGACTTCTTGATGAAATAGCATCACAAAATGGTTTGACAAGCCCTGGAGCTATTTTATTTATGGTTACAAATACTCTGAAATTTACTTTTTGCCTTGTATTAAAGTAAAGGAAATGCCACTGCATGTATGATGTTGGGGATATTCACCCTGAGATGAGAAAACTTACAAAAAAGAAAATGAAAGGACCTAAGTGTGAAATAAAATAATAGTATGCAAATGTATGTTTTCACCTACTCTGGTATTTTATTCCTTATGGACCAAAGATGGATGAAGCAGAATTGGGAGACAGTTCAATAGAAAATCTTAATTGATTAGAATACCAACAACAGAAAGAAACAAGTGGAAGAATCAGTTAAAGATCAGAGATAGGCTTCTGCAAGCAAAACAATTTTAAATGATGCAGCACAGGCTGACACTAGAAAATAAGATGGGAACAGCTGAAAGCCTGTTGTTAAGGGAAGTTTAAAAGGCAAGCTATTCTGTACTTTGATAGATCTGTTTACTGATAAAGTAGTTCTCATTTACCAACCAAACTATAATGCTAGGTTGCC